>AYEL01078687.1:0-124170 GCA_000484575.1 Olivierus martensii
GAAAATTAGACCTTCCTAACGATACCCTATTAATAGAAATCGGTACAGTGGTTCGTCCGAAAAAGGGACTCCAGCCAGCCACGTTTGACTAATTGGTACAGTGGTTCATCTGAAAAAGGGACTCCAGCCAGCCACGTTTGACTAATTATAATATAGCGATAGGTGGCCGTGTGAAACGCTTCGGCTTTCCATTCTGGAGGACCCGGGTTCGAGTCTCGGGTCCCACCCCTTGAAAATATTTATCATGGGGTCCGGGCCCGGCCCGTCGATCCCCGTCCTCCACAATCCGGCTGACCCCTCCGCAGGGGTGGGCAGCCTGTGGAAGGGCTTGTTTCGCCGTATAGTGGTTCGTCCAAAAAAGGGACTCCAGCCAGCCACGTTTGACTAATTAATATATAGAAGATAGGTCGGCCGGATTGGCCGCCTGGAAACGCTTCGGCTTTCCACTCTGGAGGACCCGGGTTCGAGTCTCGGGTCCCACCCCTTGAAAATATTTATCATGGGGTCCGGGCCCGGCCCGTCGATCCCCGTCCTCCACAATCCGGCTGACCCCTCCGCAGGGGTGGGCAGCCTGTGGAAGGGCTTGTTTCGCCCCGTCACTTAGTATTTTCCCTGAATGGAAAGTGGCGTCATCTGTTAACAAAAAAAAAAGTATAGAAGATAGATACGGGCGGCCGGATGGCCAAGTGGTAACGGGTTGGCGTACCACGCTGGAGGACTCGAGTTCGCGTCCCAGGTCTGGTCCCGGTTTTTTTTGGATAAGCGGCGGCTGGATGGCTGAATGGTAACGCGTTGGCATGCCACGCAGGAGGATCCGGTTTTGGGTCCCAGGTCTGGTCCTGGATTTTTTCGGGGTGCTGGGCCTGGCCCGGTGATCCCCGTCCTTCACCATCCAGCTCCCTCCATGGGTGTGGGTGCTGCCCGTGGTTGGAAGTGGCCCCGCCCCCTTAGTAATCTCCGATTGGAAAGGGGGCGTAAAATATGCAAAAATAAATAAAAATATATATATAGATACGTTGTTTTCTGAAGCTTAAAATAAAATATAATTATATAAACACACAGGTTTCATTAATGTTTAACAATTCGGAAAGAAATTGTTATCTAAATTTGTATTGTAAATATTTCGAATGTATAAAGTCTAAAATACGATTAAAAATCAACGTTTTGTTTTTAAAAATACATTAATTTCTTAAAATCGGAAATAAATCGAAAAGGTAGTATTCACAATAACGATTATACAGGAAGTACAGCAATTTTTGTGATGTCATATCCTGATTTCTTTTATTGATGACGACGTTTAACTGTTAGTAGCGGCATCTATGTTACGTTGCGTTCTAAGCAATGTGATTGGTTATTTGTTTCTTTATAGGACTACGTCATTTTCAAAAGTTACCGTTGAAAGTATAGGAAGTGTCCCTTCTGTATATTCGTAATCTGTTGTTATATGCTTCGATGATCATATGTTATCTTTACATTGCTAACTCTTAGCGCCATCTATTGAAAATAATATAAACTATAATTGTGATAATAATGAAAGTCTATCCTGTAAGATGTGACATCTAAGAGTCTTTTAATGGCAGAACATCACTTCCAAATTTCATAAAAAAATCTGCTAATTAGATATTGAGGGATGCACAGACATCAGACATGAACCCGATTTTATAATCCTGCATTTCCTTCGGAAAGTAGACTAAAAAAGGCGTTTCTTGCAATAGGATTGGAAAGTCGATTGTATTGATGGATAAATTAGCTTTTAATCATAATTAAGATCTAATTTAATTTTCAAAAGTAGCCAATTAATGAAGCTCAGCATGGATATCATGCAATTAAATGACAAATTCGACGCTGTACTTTTTAATGCGACGGAAACTGCTGATAGCAGCAGCATGGATGGATATGCTATAATCAAATAATTATATAGAAATATTTATATGTATTTTTCGTTAAATGATTCGGTATAACCAGTGTTTTTTTATTATATATATTTTTTACTTGTATCAGAAAATTTAATTTTATATATTAAGTTATTTTTGAATTAATTCGTCGAACCACCAAGGATTCTTCACAGGATGTAAGCCATTGCTTTACCAAGAAGTCATCCAGCCGATTAATTGGATTAATAATTGAGCAGTTCATCTGCCAAATCGATTAACTTCACAAAACAAAAAGTAGAGAAAAATCATAAAATAATATAGATTGTTTTTTTTTTTAATTCCCTTTAAAATATAAATTAAAATAAATATTGTAGAATGTATTATTATAGGTGCAGCTTTTATCTAATGACATATAAAGTGCACAAGATATCCTTGGAGTAATCGCTATTTTTTATTACAATTTTTGTGTGATTGAAAGAGTTAATCGATTTGGCAAGTGAAAATAAAAAATAATAATAATATTATCGAATTCAATCTTCAAAATATTTTTAAAAATAAGTTAATGCAGTATATATTTCAAATGTTAAACAAAAGTTTATTGCTTAGATAATGTCAGGAGGGAATAATGTGGATAATGTCATACTTTGAAGGGTAAATTCAAAAAATGTCTTAATACGACATTTATAAACGTTTGAATTGCATTATTGCTACCATTCAAAGATCATCAATATACAAGAAAATTAGAATTATATCATCAATATACAAACTATAGAATTATATCATCATTCTATAGTTTTCACATATACTGAGATATTAGAATATGGAGTTAATCGATTTGGCTTGTGAACGGCTCAATTATAGTTTATATTTATAGTTATGTAATTATAGTTTTTGTACACATTTAAAGGTACTGTTTTTCATTACATACATAAAGTGAAAAATAATATTTTTAAGGGAATCTTTAATAGAACTTAAAAAATAAAATGTTGTTCCCTCGCTTCTATATAGGAAAACTCGAGAAATGAGAAATATATCTAATGGTAATAATAATAAAAAATTAATCCGCAATGATCCAGTTTAATTCTCTGTTATATAAATAATCTATATTTATATCTACATAAATTATAAAATACAGATTATGCTTGTATATATATTTTTTATTTAAAATCGAAAACATATCTTTACGATTATGTTAGAAAATATTGTTCACCATAAGTATGGACGTGGTCCTATAACACTCTTTCTTATCAATCATTTTATAAGATGGTCCTTAAGATGGCCCAAAATTTTTTTTATAACATTATGCATAACTAGATGGCACTAAGTGTTAAAGTCAGATACAACAATCAGCTTTCCTGCATTTCAATATTAATTCGAGCATGTCTTTAAATCAATGCTATTTTTCATCGGGTTCATTTTTATCTGGAAATGGCGAATTTGTATCTTTTGAAAGATCATCAATATACAACCAAATTAGAATTATATCATCAATATACAAACTATAGAACTATATCATCATTCTATAGTTCTCATATATACTGAGATAATAGGGTAAACATTATTCTGAAAGTGCACAATCAGAATGTTCTAAATTTGGCTATGACTCTACCTATGATGAGTAAATTAATAGAGTAATATCTTTCAATCTTCCATATTAAAGTATGTGGCTCTCTAATAGACCCACACACTCATTTTTTAGAACATAGAGGTAGAATGTGTGGTTCTATTCGATCGTACGTACGTAGTGTGAATTTAGTATCATTTGAAAGCGAATTTTTTTATAATATATATATTAACTGTTTTTTTAATTTCAATCATTAGAAATTAAAGAACAAGTTCTTAAAATAGGCGATTTCAGTTATTTCCAGAACTATTTGTTCTAAGCGAAACGGTTTTCATAAAAAAACAAAGCTTGAATAACAACTTTCAACCTGTTGTCGTCGTTGTGACTTCTATAAAAAAAAAAACAGTTTGTTTGTTAAAAGTTCATTATCTTCTGAAGATTTACCAGTATATTCAAAATGTAGAGGATAAATAATCATACAACTGTTGAATATTGTTTACAATTATTTAAATGAAATCTTTATAGATTTATAAATTCTATTCTTTTTCTTTGCATAAAGTCATAATCCCACATAGTTTATTGTCAATTGGCATAGGGTTTCATAAAGGATTTTTAAATTATCGAAACAACAAATTCCAAATTAATAAATATATATATGTCTTGAACGTTTTAAAAATTCATACACCATTCTTTTCGATTGTTTAAGAAATAGTTCCATTTATTTTTGCTATGTTTCTTTCTATCCCTGACAGACATTTCTTTTCTCCCATTACACCTGTTAATTGAACTATAGAAGAAAAAACGGAGTACATACCATACATAACCTAAAAAAAAATAATCTATTTATTTATTTAAAACAGTAACTAGAAGGCAATTGAAATTTTCACTTACACGGATTACAAAATTTCTTTTCACGAAGAAAAATCCAGCCATAGATATTCCCATAGGCAGTCTTCCAAATCTCTTCATGAAACATATAATCTAAACAAAAAACATAAATATTAATTAAAGATATTTAATTAGAGCAATTTAACTTCAATAAATATTTTTACTTTGAATTTATATTCCAAAGTAAGAGGAACAGATGAAAATTTTCCTATAGAAATGAAATTATCATATATCTGAAAAGAAAATTATCAATAAATATATAATTTTTTTCATAATTTAATATTAAATGCACAAACCAATGATGTCAACATGGATAATGCCCATGAAACAGAGAGAGTGCCCAAGCTCGTTAGTAATGTTAACAAAGTCATACACAGACGCAAAATTGGATCCATATCGATAAAAAGAACTCCATATATCTCGAAGCAAGAAATATATACGAAATGAATATAAGTTATAGGAAAAAGCATGGTCCATTGATTATTTATTTGTTGAAAGAATTCCCACAATTCGATGTGTTTCTCCATCACATCTTGAAGAAACCAACTCGATGTACAATTTCTGATATTTAGCTTTCTGGAGAGCTCAATTAATCTTCTCCCCACAATGCAGAAAACAATTACAAAGAAAACTAAAACCGATATCATTTGTCCATCTATAAATGCTAACACAATCTGAAATATAATGGAACAGTAAAATGCTTCCGCTTCGTCAGAGTCCTTCTTCATCTGAGGATATAGAGATAATGATGTAAGGATAGAAACTGCTAGGAATACTAAAAACAATAATGAAAGTGAAGCTAAGTAATAAGGTTCCATTTTACTGATGAACTCATCTTCGCCTTTATAACTGCTTTTCGTGTATTGAAGGGAAATTTTCCTTCTTTTGACAGTGCTGTATAACAGACCTATATATGTTATCACAGTTATCAATACTATAAAGGTATAACTTTCATCACCGAAAGCAGAAATAATTTTTCTACAAGGTAGCTTTACTACAGTGGCCGTTAAAAGAAAAAGACTGCTTCCCCATACAAGAATCTCAACAAAATGTGTATATGTGGTGAATAAAAAATTGTAAACATGGCTTTTTTTTAAGAAATATTCGTTAGATGGTAAAAATTGCAATCCGAAAACTTTGGCTGCTGATAAAACAGGATTAATCCTATCAATTACAAAATCATACTGATGAAAATAGTCCAAATTCGTAGGCATGATTTTAAGATCGTAAAAATAGTAATAATATAAAATATTTAATACCCAAGAATAGTAAACGATTCGTTCAGACTGCTAGTACTCCTTTTATGATGTTTTAAGTTTTGTCCTATTAATATTTATATTACGAAATCAATATTCTTAACAATCAATTAACCTATATATATTTTAGTAATACTTAGCAATTTTAATGACCTAGTTACTTAGTAAAGACAGATATTTATAGTTTCGAGGCACTCTTCTGTTTGCATAATATCCTAAATCACGAAATCTGTTACAACGAGTAAATACCAATTTTGCAATTTAGATCATAGTAAACAAGTTAATGGAAAAATTCCTTTTAAAAGTATTATAAATGTGTCTTATTTTCTGGGGAATTTTATATTTCTATCCATTATGAGTTATATTAGAACATGCTATTCTCTAGAATCACTTAATATAAATTCTCTTTTTATTCCTAAATTAATTTGTCAAGGATTAAATAATAAATAAATAAATAAGTTGGCAACAATAACATGCGATCTGATTCCTTCAGAAAATTCTCAAATATTGCATAAATGGGAGAAATTTGAACAGGGGCGAATTTAGTCATGGTCTTTATGGGATGCGGCCCAGGGCCACGTTCAATCATAGGGTCCCCTTCACGGTCAAAAAATAAAATTAAAAACAATTTAAATTAAAATTTTAAGAAAAAATAAATTATATAAATTTTTGGGATCTGATTCCTTCAGAAAATTCTCAAAAATTGCATAAATGGGAGAAATTTGAACAGGGGCGAATGTAGTCATGGTCTTTATGGGATGCAGCCCAGGGCCCCGTTCAATCATAGGGTCCCCTTCACGGTCAAAACAATAAAATTAAAAACAATTTAAATTAAAATTTTAAGAAAAAATAAATTATATAAATTTTTTCATATCTAGATAAAGTTTAAATCATTGATTTGCAACACTATTGGATTTGAATAAAATTTCAAATATCATGTTCTAAACGAGAGTATGTAATAAATACGACTCTGTCGGTAATCGGTAAAACCAAAATATACTTTTTCATTTGTCAATTAAGCAAATAATTTAGCAACGTCGGAATAGGAGTGCAAGTCAATTCCTCTAAAGCGTGTTAGCTTAGAATAGGTCTCAATATTTGATATTTTAGGTTAATTTGGATTAATTAGTGCAGGCCCCAAACAGTGTTGGTCCAGGGCACCCAAAGTTAACGGTCCGCCCCTGAGCATGAACATAAGCCATGACTCTGTTCGATTACATCAAAAATTATTTATCTATGATTTACGGTAATGAAAATATTATATATATACATACTCTCTGAACAACTGCGTGGTGAAACTTGTAGCTTACCACTCTGGAGGATCCGGGTTCAAATCCGGGTTCCATACCACTAGCTTTTCAAGCGGGGTCCGAGCCCGGCTCGTTGAACCCTATTCTTCAACCATCCGATCATACTCTCTGAACAACTGCGTGGTGAAGCTTGTAGCTTACCACTCTGGAGGATCCGGGTTCCATACCTCTAGCTTTTCAAGCGGGGTCCGAGCCCGGCTCGTTGAACCCTATTCTTCAACCATCCGATTCGTCCCCATCGTGGGTGTTGGCCAGCCTGTGATGGGGTCTATAAGTGTTCACCGCCAGATACAGAATATTCCTCATGCGATATGGCAGCTTAACTAACCTTAACTAAAATATTCTACACGAATTTTAGCCATATTCATTTCTCTCAGCAATTGATTTACCCTGATTCTGAGAGGGGCAGCTCACAATACACTGAAATTTTTGCCCTTCTGCTTGGCTGAAAGACAAAATTTAAAATTGTTGAAGTTCGTGATTCCGTCAAATTTTTCTAAATAATAGGATAATACGTGTCCATTTCCTCACAACAGAAATGGACAGAACAGAAAAATTCGACGGAAACACGAATTTCAACAATTTTAACTTTTGTCTTTCAGCCAAGCAGAAGAGCAAAAATTTGACCAATAAAACAGATTTTATCCTCATAGTGACGATTGAATTCAAAAACAATGGTATTTAAGAAGCCAACGTATAACAGCATGTAACAAAAGTTTATAAGAGATATTATATATATGAGAGTATAAATATATGTCCTAACAGCATTTGATTATATTTATCATCATTTCGTTTATGTTTAATGCAATTGTTATAATAATTAGCATACTTAGATATAATTGCAGTTCTGCAAAACAATTTCAAAATTTTTCATCTTAATTAAGGACCATTTATATAATACAATTTAGAATTATTTGAGTTCAATTCTACGTATTTCATTCCAAATATTCTTTTGACACATTACATCATCTTTATTATATGTAATATAATATATTATATAATATTAAATATGAGTTATTAAACATGGTGTTAGTGGTAGTCAATTACATTATTTCTACTTGTTTTCTTTATCAAGCACATAGCCCATCCATTATTTGGGATTCTATTAATTCTTTATACAGTTTATAGGAGTTGTTTAGTTGTTGAGGGTGCCTTAATTAAGTATCTTCAATTGATTTCTATAACTTCAGAAACTAACTTTTTGCAAGTTTCAGTTGACATAATTTCTTAGCGTATCTACAATTAGGGATATAAGGAATACATTGATTCTTTACAAGTCCTCCAGAGTAGAAAGCCAAAGCGTTTCCCCACGATCAATACGGCGATTGAACTTTACTTTTCCAATAATCGCATCAAAGGCACGGTTATTGAAAAGCTAAAGGTTCTATTATTGTGAAAAATGTTTTTGTCGATTGATTATGAAGAACTGATAATGAGGAGTTAACTCACATTTTAAAACAAAAATCAACGGATTTAGAGTAAGAAACAACATTAATTTATACTACTATTGTAGTTACATTTATTTCATTGTTACTACAATAGTAGCAACAATGAAATAAATTTCATATAACAACGAAAACTGAATGTACTTTCATTTTTATCGTATAAAATTAATTCAAATTAATGACTCTATATTGAGAATATTGTAATTAATCTGTTTTATAAACCAATGTCAGAATAGAACCACCACTAATTTCAAGGCCTAAAAACAATAACATTTAAAAAAAATCACTGCAAATGACTAACTCGTGACAATGAAGAAATAAAATATAACGTAAGAAATGTTAAATAAAAACTACAATATGTGAGAGAATGAAGTATAATAACAATAAATGTTTCACCTCAATATTAAGAGTTGGAATAAGATGTCTCTTAAGCATGCATCATCAGTTCACGATTTTCATAAAAAAATCATTGTTATAATTGCTTTGTAACCTTTAATGAAATATTGAATAAATATAAACGAAAATTAATTAAAACAATATATCGAAGGAAGTCGCCATACTTAAGCTTTTTGATCCTAAAACTCACTATTAAATTTGAATATTTTCCTTTCATATTTTTTGTTGAATATTTTCCTTTTCATATTTTTTGTACTTAAACTTACAAGTGTTATGCATATATGACTTTATCAAAATCTTTTGATAAAGCAATCGGGTAATTTTTTATATTAAAAAAAAAAAGTTACAATTAGTCATCTTACCACGAATATTCCGGGTAAGGAAAAAAATTACAATTAGTCTACAATTAGTCATCTTACCCCGAATATTCCGGGTAAGATGCCACTGCGCTAAAATAACCATTTAAAAATTTAAGACTACAAATTATTAAAAGAGGTTATAGGTTAGTACTTATAGGAGCCCAAGCAGGGCAGATGCACTGCCGCTGCCTGCGTAGGCCAATAGGCCCAACCAGGCCGAGCAAACGAAGCCTTACTGTTACTCGCAAAAATCTGTGTGAACCGATGTTCCAACACGAAAGGATCGTTGAAGCGAAACGAAATTTCGGTTCACACAGATTTTTGCGAGTAAGTACCTGTAAGGCTTCGTTTGCTCGGCCTGGCTACCGCCAGGCCTACGCAGGCAGCGGCAGGCCATCCGGCCTGCTTGGGCCAATAAGTACTAACCTATAACCTCTTTTAATAATTTGTAGTCTAGTCTTAAATTTTTAGAATGTTTATTTTAGAAATTTGAGATGTCGATGGGATAATCCCAAAGTACCTAATGTAGTTGCCAACTTTATTGAATTTATTTTATGAAAAAAGTTACAATTAGTCTACAATTAGTCATCTTACCCCGAATATTCCGGGTAAGATGCCACTGCGCTTTTCATGATATTCACTTTAATAAATAGCCAAAATGAACTCTTTAAATCATCCAACAAACTTCTATTTTTGAGTCACATTCGACTCTTTGATGACTTTAGTGTGGATCCCTATCTAGAAAGTCAGAAATTAATATAGAGCAATCTCTTTTAATTAAGAAAGATATAGGAGTTGTCCATTTGTCCATGCCAACAAGTCGAAAAATTTCGCGCAAACAAGTCGAAACCACGTCGAAAAATAGTTTGGAAAATCCGACCATAGGAATGTAAAATCTTAACGTTTCGAATGCTTGTATGGCAAGCAACAAAAGCAGCTAGCATGTGATCTCGTGCTATACGAGATCACCCGGACGAGAGGAGATCACGTGACCGCAGACCAAGAACATTTTGCGCCAACAAGTCGAAACCACGTCGAAAAATAGTTTGGAAAATCCGACCATAGGAATGTAAAATCTATTTCTATTACTGAGAAATAATCATTATATTTCAAATTATATAAGCGTGAATGATGGACTAAAAAAAGGAGTATCGACAGCCAGCGTCTAAAATAGGAGGATTAAAATAGAGAAGCGTTCATATATAACAGGGCCGCCTTTTGGACAGCCCTGTTCTATATGAACTGTAGGATCTCCGATAGACTTTTTTTTCTAGTAGGATCTGCGACATCACACCACTTACAGGTATCAAGTTAATATATAACACAAACAAACAATAGAATCAGACATTGTTCGCAGAATTTAAAATAATATGGACTAAAAAAAGGAGTATCGCAGCCAGTGTCTAAAATAGGAGGATTAAATCTACAAGAAGTGATTATCTATCAGGACGATACAGGAACGAAAGGCTACTGTCATGGCGGCGACCCGACGGTAGACGAGGCACGGTATTTTAAATTAGCCTGTTTTTTTCGTTTTTACTTTTGATTTTTTTGTGCATGCACTATCTAGTTTTAATTAATTGCACATCTATTTTTAATTAATTAAATAATTTGTTATATACGTCCGACTGATGATGTCTATCGAATAGTCGAAAACGTTTTCCAAATAAATTGTTTTTAATCTCTTACGTTTGTGCTTTAATTAATTTCAAGAATAGTAAGTAGTAGGATGAATTATTATATATAAATTATGAGAAGTGATTATCTATCAGGGCGATACAGGAACGAAAGGCTACTGTCATGGCGGCGACCCGACGGCAGACGAGGCACGGTATTTTAATTTAGCCTGTTTTTTAGTTTTTTACTTTTGATTTTTTTTTTGTGCATGCACCATTAGCGGAGGTCAGATTAAGTCCCCCGATGACGTCATTTCCGGTTCTGTGACCAAATTTTAGCTCCTACGGCAAAAGTAGCGATACTGCACAATTACCAAGAGTCATCTGCCATTTTTGGTCTTCGCACATTCATCGGTCTAATAAGAACAGCTGTATTTAACTGTTATAAGCATTCATTTCTTGCGCAATTCGTAAAAAAATACTTACCATGTATTAATAGTTATCCTGGTTTATATGTATATTTGTCGATATGATAACTAAATATTAGTAATTTCGATAAAATACTGTTGTTAATGTTATCAATGATGTTTTATTTAATTCAATATTTTAAGAAACCGAACTAATATTACATGATGAACGCATTTACATTTTAAAAGAATTTATACGCTTAGTTATATATTCCTCTTTAAAATAGCACATTTATAGAAATCTATTTCTCCTGTAAGACTGCAACCCGCAAGGTACTTTATAATCAATATAGTACAGACCAATTGTATATGACAAATAGAAATAAACTATACGAATCAATAAAAATATAGTATAGAAATCTATACTATATTCTTATCGATTAAAAACTAATGTAAAGACCTTTTGGTAAAATTGAAGCATTTTTATTTAACAGTATTATTAATTACCAAACATTATACACTCCAAACCTCAAGGGAATTTAATCCAAATAAACCTAATTAACCTGCCAAATTTAACCCTTGAAACACAACGGAATTTTAATGATTTTAAATAATTTTAAATAATTTGTCTAAATTATTTAGAATCATTAAAATTCCGTTGTGTTAAATTTGGCAGGTTAATTAGGTTTATTTGGATTAAATTCCCTTGAGGTTTGGATTGTATAATTTTTGTGATTTAATGACTGTGCCGGTCTGTGTTGCCTGGCTAGCGCCATTGGGGAGCCCGTAGCTAGATTCAGCCCGGTCAGGTATAAGTCTATCTGCAAAGTCCGATGCGGGTAATCTAAAGTTGTTTCCAAATTAATATAACTGCCTGAAGAATCAATCTATTCGTTGTCCTCGGTGGTCTAGCGGTATGACGTTGTGAATTTATAACCCAAAAGGTCCCCGGTTCTATCTCTGCTGAGACGGATTTTTCATCTTCAGGTAAATTTGTTTAAATTCTACTTTAATTATTAATCTATAGATGGAGCCACTCATTGGTTTAATCCCCGGTTCTATCTCGGCTGAGGCGGATTTTTCATCTTCATGTAAATTTGTTTAAATTCTACTTTAATTATTAATCTATAGATGGAGCCACTCATTGGTTTAAAGTCATCATTAAAGTTCCGTTGTGTTTCAAGGGTTAAATTTGGCAAGTTAATTAGGTTATTAATTACCTCTTGCTGTCTAATTTTCATCATCCCAAACTTGTTCAAATTTTTAGTAAGTTTATAATTTATTTTGTCAAATATGAAAAATAAGGGGTTTACGGCAGGGGTTCCCAAAGTCCGTCCCCTTTCTAAAAATGCTTTAAAACAAACATTTTGTAATTTTGTGATTAATTAAACAAAATTAAACAAAATAGAAAAAAAAAACAAAAAAATTAAACAAATAACAAAATTAAACAAAAAATATAATTAAACAAAAATTAAATAGTTTAATTCTATATGTAAAAAAGTTTTGATATTTCAATGCACTTTGTTATAGAGTATAATATAACTAATTCTAAAAGAAAAGACTTATTTTTTAAAATAATTACCTCTTTTTTAAAATCGTGAAACATTTTTTATATATAATTATTACTATAAAGAGATTTTCATATTAAAAATTAAGAAAAGCAAAAAGTGCAATAGGTGAAAAACAGAATCAACTCGATAAAAAATTATTTCAACACATTACATAACTTTTAGTTTAATAGCAATTGAACCTTACTCATAAGTACATTTTTCTTTAACTTTGGCCTTTTCGTGATTTTAGAATATGTTTTTAATTCTGATTATATGTTAACTTCAATACTTATTTCATAAAGTTTTGAATTTGCTATTTATTTCCACCTGTTACGACGACAATTCTGTACCCATATCAGTGGCGTAGCGTACGGGGGGCAAAGGGGGCGCCTGCCCCGGGTGGCACTTTGCTAGGGGCGGCAAAATCCCATCGTTGAATTAATATTAAGATGACTAGAGAGCTCGAACTCCGTAAAAACAGTGATGATGAAAACGTCCACAACAATATTTTGCGCAGTAATTACCTACTGCGACTGTGCAAAGTATATGTCCCATTACTCTCCATAAAGTGTTGTGTTTTAAGAACTCGTGCACAACTGCCTGCGTATCTAAAAACAGTTTGGATTTTCAAATTTCGTTCTTTGTCGATGTATATTGCCTTAGATGTGAGATAAGCAAGTATCAACTTTCCAAACAGAGTATAGACTAATATAAATACTTTGCTAAAGTAAGGAGACACAAGCAATGGCGCGTTATTCTATGGGCAAAAAGGACAATTGCCTAGAGCCCCCATCAACAGGGGGCCCCAAAGTTGCCAAATCAATATTCTATAAACTTATTTTTGTAGTAAAAAAATCGGAAATTAAATTTATGTTCTATACTGAGGACCCTAGATTGCAGGTGTGACGTTTTAGTTTAAACTAAAAACTAACCAATTCAATTGGGGAAAGTTTAACTGTAAATGACACTTTAGGTTGGAAGGGAGATGGAAGAATTTTATAACTGTCAAACAAACCATAAACAATGCCTGAGAAAAGAAACAATGACTAAATTACAAACAGCTGCAAGATCCAGGTCTGGAGATCTGAGGAAAAAACAATATTGTAAAATATTCTGTCAATAAGGTCCACATGCCGATCCCAGTGGAAGAGAGAGTGCAACTTGACCAAATAAAGTCAAATATGAATTCAAACCTCTCTCTCTACTGATATGATTTGGTAGACCAAAAACAAAAATATAAAGGGACAGCCGAATACACACTTACCTTCTCTCACTCGCTGAGTCACTCTTCATCACTATTATTGTTTCATTTTTGATCCATCCAGAATTATTTTAAAGGAAAGAAAGAAGAAAAAGAAGAAACTCTCTTAAGGTATGTTTATGAGTCAGATGCAAAATCTCCCCTTTTTTATAGGAATTTTCTTTTTTTTTAATTTATTAGATTTGCTTCTTTCATTTTTATGTTCTGTAATTGGGGTAGAATAGTGGATTTCTGAAAATACATATTTATAATTTTAATATTTTCCAGGATTCATTATAATTATTCCCATTGGTTCTTTTAGTTTGATTAGTGAGGTTTTGATATGTGCAGTGTATTGCGAAGATTTATTAACCGCACTAATCAAGGGATTCCTGTATTAGAATTCAAAACTGTGTTTTCTAGTTTGTAATTTTTTTAAATTTTAGAGAAAAAAAATCTCTTTGCCGCTTAATATTTTCCTTGCTCTAGAAAATTTTATCTTTATAATAATATCATATTTTGTGGGGAGGAGGGGCGGCATATTTGGCATCTGCCCCGGGCGGCAGAAATCTGCTACGCCACTGACCAATATTGCACTTCTAATCGTATTTCTTGAAAATATAAAGAGCCGGAAGCCTTTTGAAGAGCTATTTGTACAATTCTGAGCATAAACAATCTCCCATATCAGCAGAAAAGTGCACAAATCACGATATGAACGTACAGCAACTACTGATCAAAAATGGCTTAAACAATCTCCCATATCAGCAGAAAAGTGCACAAATCACGATACGAACGTACAGCAACTACTGATCAAAAATGGCGGCCGATGAGTGTATCCCCTATCTAGATCCTTATTTACCACACTGACGTCACGTAAGCTACTATCAAAAATGGCGACCGATGAGTGTATCCCCTATCTAGATCCTTATTTACCACACTGACGTCACGTAAGCTACTCTAACATCATCGAAGTAGGACTACGAGAATAGCGCTAATCTTAAACTTTACGACAGGGGTTCCCAAAGTGCGTCCCACAAACCCTAGAAATGCGGCCCGCGATGTCAGATCATCCAGGATCTTGAATTCATAGAGATGAGATAATTGACATTTTTACAAAAAATAAATAAATTTTATTATATTATAATTAAAAATTGTCCAGTTTAAAAAATACCTGTATAAGTGCTTCGAAATATGTATTGAGAAAGTTTTTTAGCATATATAAGTGAAAAAACTTTCTCAATCATGAGTATTAATTAGTCCAAATTAAGATCAAGCGGTGTTAAGAATACATTCAACAGATTTAGAACCAAGGCTCAAAGATATTATTAAAAGAAAACACCTGCACAAGTCACACGCTTCAGATTGATGAATTTGTTATTTTTTCTTTTTGAAATTATTTAATTATTTTTGAAATGTGTTATTTTAAACATTTTGTAATAAAAAGTAATTATTGTCATGCGGTGTTAAGAATACATTCAACAGACTTAGAACCAAGGCTCAAAGATATTATTAAAAGAAAACACCTGCACAAGTCACACGCTTCAGATTGATGAATTTGTTATTTTTTCTTTTTATTTGAAATTATTTAATTATTTTTGAAATGTTTATTTTAAACATTTTGTAATAAAAAGTAATTATTGTCATAAATAAGAATGATTGTTATAAAATTAGTATATATCTTTCCCTTGTGTCTAACTTTTTATCGATTTGAACGTATTTTTCCACCCCTTGTGTCTAACTTTTTATCGATTTGAATGTATTTTTCCATAACACCTGTCTAACTTTTTATTGATTTGAACATATTTTTCCATAAAACTTTTTTGCCCGCCAAATATTTTGGAATATACAATTTGGCCCACCTAGGCAAAAAATAACTTTTTTTGGCCTGCCAAATATTTTGGAATTTACAATTTGGCCCCCCTTAGGCAAAACTTTGGGAACCCCTACTTTACGGTAACTTGTTACGCTCCGCCCCCAAAGTAACAACCGCGCGGTACTAGGACCAGAATGGCTGCCTAAATCATTTATTTTTACAAATTTGCAAATATTTCAATTCTCAATTAGAATCTCAATTCCCTCGAATCCCTCTAATATCTGGAATAATTGAGTCAGTACCAAATACGAATCAGCAAGTCAAAACGATTCTTCGATTCGGAATGATTTATCGATTCTAAATATATCAAAAGATTGAATGATACATATGATTGATTTATTCAAATGAGTTGAATCAAATAAACTGATTCGTTGAAAAGAATCATTTCGCTCATCATTAGTTTGGACTAATTTACAATAACCAATATCACTCCACACGTGAAATGATAGTTATTCTCCATCGAAGAGATCAGGAAATACGTAGGTTTATCTCGATTATGGATTTCACTAAAATAAGTTTTACGTAGAGGAAATCATATAATAAAATATATTCACATATGAAATACTGATAGATTATATGACAAATCAGTAGTCATAAAAACAGAAAATTTCTATAAAATTCTGTAAATTAAAAGTCAAATTGTGTTACTATGGTAATGAAAGTTTCGTTTCTTTACACGTGATGACAGTTACAATCTTGATTAAAGGGCAACAGGAAATATGTAGATTATTTTATAAAAATCAATTCAGCCGTTCTTACGTTAAAAACGAATATGCATGCGCAGGCATGACATTTTAGATATAACGAGAGAGATATATATATATATATATATATATATATGATCCACTGTCAGATCAGTCAGGAAGAAAGTAGAATAACATAAGCAGATGTTGAAAAGTCAAAACCCTCTTGCAAAGAGTAATAAACTTTGACACAACAGTCAAGTGAGACAAAACAAAAGTGATAAAAGTACTGGACAACCCCTAATGGTTAAGAGTCGTGGAAACACTAGAAATATTTTCCAAAAAATCAAAGGGGAACAATATAATTAATTCTAACGACCCTGAAAAAGTTCGTTTAGCATGGGAATATGAAGAGATTAAAAATAGGATAGTGCATATGAAGAGAAAGGGAACCTGTAAGAAGTGCGTAAAGGATTATTCATGAATTACAAAATATTATTAATATTATTTTAAGCATAGGACATATAACGTAAATATAATGAGTTGCATGATGTATGCGATTGCTGAAGGAACTTTTATGAACTTTAAATTTTAGAACGTTCTGATAATTCAGAACGTGTATTCGATTATTTAACAGGTTTTTATGTATTTTAAAAAAGATTAGTTTGTAATGGTATACTGATGAGGGCTTGATAGATCCAAAAGTACTTTATTAAAGAAAATTTGTTGTGTTTTGAAGAAATAGTTGTTTTATTTCCTGCTTTAAGAGCTGGTGATATATACTTATAATTACCATGGAGCAGCATAGTGAGTTAATATATTCGAACTTCCAAGTTTTTCAATAAAAATTAAATGAGATATCATATTTTAAACTTTTTGCATATAAATTAGGCTTAATTACCATTAACTGTGGGTAAGCAGCCACAAGCAGAAATTGAATAACATGGACCTCAAGGGGTTAGTCTCTGGTTAGAAAGTGACATAAAAACTCCCGCATCGTTTGACCCCTCGAGACCAATCTGCATGGAGATTCTCTCGATCTCGCGGATAACATAGGCTACTTAGGTCGAGATCTCTTCAGAGGATGGGGCATTTTGGGATGGTAGCGAAAATGTCTTCATTTAAATTCTTCAAAATCATGTCCGAATTTGGGAGGACGTCATAAACGCAATTGTGAGATTTACTGTAATGTTATTTCCGCACAACAGCGTGACGTCATCGTAATCAATAAATTTATTACAAATGCTGTAATAAATGAATTATATGTTAAAATATTTCTGCATGGTTCATCATAAACTTATTCATAAATTTTATAAATTCATGGGATCCGCCTCGTCCCATTGAACGCCATCTTTCAATCTTTGGATAGATCCCACCATGGATATTGGTCAGCCTATGGTGCGCTCTAAAAGTAACTGCTGACGAAATTATACCGTGTGATTCGGTGGCTTAATTCATGCTAACCATGGTATAAACTTTCCTGCTATCTAAAACTAAGTTTGTTTCCTATTTAATAAGTAGCCAGGATATCCGATATGGAGTAAGGAATGTCAAATTGTATTATGTTCCTAAAAAACCCGAGCAACACTGGATACCTTATTTGTTATAAAATGTAATACAGTACATTCAATTCTGTGATATTTATAGGCAGTTATTTGGAAATTAAAGAATACTGTATGCTGGTGTTCAAAGAAAATGAAATTCCCAAGTGATCACATTTCTAACCCTTTTTCGTGATTGTATGTTAATCAGTGGCTAGCATTGCAATTAGAAATACTATATCAGCAAAACATATTTATTAATAGTTAAGACAAAACTATTAATAAATCTTTTGTTTTGTCGCCATCCTGAAACACGAGCAAGAAATAACTGCAATTCTTGCAAAGCATGCTTATATATCAAAGTAACAGCTGTAAGAAATACTGAAAGTAAGTAACAATCTATTAGAAATATTGCCATATACTTAAGTTATTTGAACAATACTTACAATTTTTATGAAGTGATGCACTTTCTTTGAATACAAATGTGTGTATATATAACAAAAGTACCAATGCAAAGTATTCTATTTTATAGTAGTTTATGTAAAGTCGGAGAAAAATTTAGAGTAGAAAGGGAAGATTTATAAATTTGTGACATCATGTTAGTGGTTAAAGCTTGGTGTAAAGAAATTTCAACTTATGACATGAATGTTTGAATGGAACCTCGTCCGAAGTTCGATTACTTGTATGTTATTTTTATATAATTATTTCTATCTAGTTTATATTAAATTATTCATAGATATCTGTGTTTGATATAGATATTATATGTTGTAATTTTATAATCTGTGCTTAATTTCTATTCGTGTAACATCCTTAATATTTAAATATTACAATTATAATTCTCTAATTCAGTATTTCTCAACTAGTTCTATGCAATTAGTGGAGGCAATGTTAATCTATATAGAATATAGTTCATAACAATTACTATAAATATTTTCAAAGTCAATATCCATAAGAGAAATCTACTGAATTTTGTTTATAATATATATTTGTAATTTTGGATCTTTTTAATTTTTTAAAACTGTTCAATTTCTTAATCGAGTTGATCAATTGATGAAAAGAAACTGGTTAAAATTAAATAGTAATTTTTAAAAAAAATAGATGTTTAGGTAAAATAAATATTACTATATATAAGCTTTATTTTTATCCTAGTACGATAGAGCATTAAACAGTATGACAAATGTTTTCTAATTGATTTCACATATTTTTTTGATGTGAGATTTACAAAAGTATGATTTTGAAGTTAATTTTTATATAATTTAATATGGATATATGAGTCAACATGTCTTAAAACATAACAATTATTTAAGTAAATACTGTTGCATATTTAATTTTCAATTCATCTTTTTAAACTGCTTTTATGGATTCTATATTTTTATTACAACAAATACAGGCATATTGTTAAGAAGGTATTAAAATCATATCTAAAAAATACGTTGATATGAAAAGATAGTTAAATCTTTAAACAGTATTATCAATGATAAGAACTGGACATTTCAGCTAAATTCAGCACAAGCTCACAGAGGCAAGAAAATCCAGCAATGGTTTCGAGGCGACATTGTTGATTTGGTTACAAACAAATAATGGCCAATCTTTAGTCCAGACTTACTCTTTTGACTATAGGCAAACGACAAATTACATTGTACCAGTATAGAAGTTCCTAAGTCCTGTGTAAAATGTGAAGAATTTTAATTGGAAATAGTATATGATTGTATACATCGGTGACCCTTACTTTTTATATGCTTGAGTAGATGCAAAATGCGAATATTTTTAAATAAAATATTTTTACGTTAACTTTTGACGTTTATGCAAATTTAGCTATATCTGCATCAGTTAGGATTTTAAATAATTGAATATATATAATGAGGATAAGGATTTATGACTTGATTAGATATACGGATATTTGAAAAAGAATACTGTATTCTTTCTGGAATATTCTTACAGTAACATCTGTTTTAACTATTATGATCTATTGAACTATTGATTTTTGAATGAAATGGAATTTTTAAAAAATTTACGCTTTTGCATTAATGCGAATATATTTTCCAAATTTAACTTATTTGAAAGGAGATTTTTTCATTTGAGATCTGCTTACAATATTTTACAAATAGCTGATGCATAGAAGACATATACTGGTTGTATCGGAATTGCATACAACAAACAGGTACCTGCTATTCTACAGTCAAAAACAAGCAAAACTTTTATATAAATATAGTTTTAATCAATTTGTTAGAGATATGGCAACATCTGTAAGATGTAGGAAGCGCAGATATTCAATCGAGTGAACATCATTCATTCAGCAGGCGTGTAAGAGCATATTATAATGTGGTTTGTCACTGTTCAGTGGACACTCCTAATGATACAATATGCGGACGATCTATGGCATGCCATAGCAGCAGCTGGGACAATCATTGGTAATGCTCCTGATATTTTTACAAACTAGGAATTCGTAACACAACAACAACTCTCAGCGTTATCTTGATAGTCACTTTGCATTTGTTCTGTAAAAGATGTTTGACCATATAGTATTAAGTTAATTGTCATATGGTCAATCAAGCATCTCTGCAGTTTGATGTAAATTTATTTTATATCAAAGTACAGAGACTTTTGTTTTTTTCCTTAATACATATTTTTATCTGAAATCTTATCCTTTTTTTCCATATCTCCTTTAAAGAAGCGGTTAAGACTGTGTGTTTATATAAAAATAGAATGCCATACACCTATTTATGCAATTCCAATACTCCCTGTATATACTGTGTATACAGGGTATCCCTAATGGTGGGACAAAATCATGAATTTCTTATATTAAAATAATAAAGTTCTTATAAACATAGATCAGTGGTTCTCAACCTTTTTCTGTTGAGGAACACATTTTAATATTTTTTAAAATTTGGCGGCACACCTAAATATTTTAAATAATAATATAAATTTAACAACGAATTTTTATTAATAGATTATTATATTTATTCTTATTTATTAGATTCATATTACAGACATACTCGTACACGGGATCATTAAATGGCTGCCCTTTTTAAGCTATAGCGCCACCTACAAATTTTGTCTTTTTAGAGAAACTATAATTTAAATTTAATTTTTATTCCTTAATTTTAAAATTATGAATAACGACAAAAAATTTTGACTGTCGCAGAAATTCGTGGATTAGATTTTTCTAACGATACTCTATAGGAATCGGTACAATGGTTCGACTGCAAAAGGAATATCCAGCCAACCACGTTCACTATTAATATATACGATTCATTCAATTACATGCATACAATTCATTCTTAATTTTTCGCGGCACAGTGGTTGAGAACCACTGACATAGATTCTAAAACGTCGCCTGAACAAAAAATATGTACATTTTTATGGTAATGTTTTTCAAAGATCGTAAAGGAATACTAATTATG
Organism: Olivierus martensii; assembly: GCA_000484575.1. Lineage (NCBI taxonomy): Eukaryota > Metazoa > Arthropoda > Arachnida > Scorpiones > Buthidae > Olivierus > Olivierus martensii. Next base: position 21,407 of record AYEL01078687.1, read on the forward strand.
TGATAGTAATTATCAATAAAGTAAATTTAAAAAGTTAACACTGTAGTCCAAGATGAAAATATATAATAATTAAAACTAAAATATCTCTTTTATTTTAAATTTACTCTATTAATTAAACATGGGTTTCCTTTACGATCATAAAAAAAACTATAAAAATGTGTTTATTTCTCTTAAATGTATTTTTCGACCTTTTTTTAATTATTTCAATTTAAGAAATTTGATTTTGTCCCAATTATTAAGGAATACACTATATATAAAATATTTTTAACATTTTGTTTTAAAATTTGCTATATTAATATTTTCTATTTTCAAATTAATTAGAAATTGAAAATTGGATCCATATTCCAAATATGTGAATGAAATAGATCAGAAAATTTCGTAAACTGAATTATTTGCTCTGATACAACACGTAAGTTAAGTTGGGTGGATCTATTATTAAAATTAAAAAAAATTCAGAATCAATTTTATTGGCTCCCGAAGTTTCGATGTTAGTTTCGCGTAATTACGTATTTGAGAAAGGATGCTTGTAGATTCCAACTTGATATCAAATTGAGGACTTATTACAGGCTGCTGTTTATTTTGAAATATTTCTATCGTTGGTGCCTCCCCGGAGTTCCAACATTATTGCCGCATAATTATGTATTTTAAAACAATTTTTATTATAATAATGCGACAGAATTTGACACCTTGCGCGTATCTAAAGATTGCTTTATATAGTCTTATGTTAGCGTTTTTCTCGTTTTATTCGAGTATTGAAACCATTATAAACAGTATGCTAACATTTAGATTTTCATAATGTTACGTAATGTGGTTAGAATTGTTATATTATCCTTTTTTGAGAATAAATTCTATCAAATATATAGGAGAGGATGCCAAAAAGTTCTTATCCTCTCATGACGCGGATGTGCCAGGGATCTGAAATTTGGTTCTCCAACTCTTCCTTCTCTCCATATCTATGTCCTATGGAAAAGGAAGCTGGATAGGCCTATTTAGAGCCAGCTCTTCAGTGCAGTAATAACTTCCCTGACTTCTTCATCGAAAAACTTCTTTCCCGTAATTGTTTTTCATATTTCGAAATAGACGTCTGAAGGTTCAAGGTCTGGAGAATAGATAGGGGATGAGGCAAGATTTCGTAAACCATATTTGCATAGAAAACTGTTTGTTTGTTTCTGCAGCTCGTGTGCAAATGCATTGTCAGCTAGTAGCAACAAACCTTTTCACAGCACTGTTTTCCTTGATACGAGAGTTTTTCCGAAAGTATGAGGGCGATTCAATAATTTGTTTGTATGTCATTATTTCCATTCATTTCTTTTCAATCACAAATCGTGATTGAAAAGAAATGAATGGAGATAATGACATACAAACAACATTTATTTTTCAAGAATTCAATGAAAATATTATATCAAATAAAAATTTAACATTATAACGAATATAATAAATGCAGTATATTAATTTATTTAAATATTTTCATAATCTAAACAAGCTGTGTAGTCGCGAATTGCTACTGTCTCCATTTTTAGACCAGTAGATCACATAGCTATACCACATGAATGTGGTCTTCGTCGAAGCGATCTCCGCAGACCACATGGGGAAGAGGTCTAAATACTTCGAACAGGTCTAAATATGTCGGAACTTCCGGTGAACTGATCAAACCAGTCCACGAAGTACTCTTTACCGGTACTTCGAACACGGCCAATGTATCATCAAAGTCTAAGACAAGCATGAAAAATTTTACGTTCAAATCATACGTTACCGACACAAGATTTTAAAGAGTTATCGTGTTAAAAATTTTATAAAAATTTAGTCATATCACGGATTAGATTTATAATGTGGAATTTACATTTTACATGTATAAAAATGTCGATACGTCATTTAGGTAATGAGATAGCCAAATTTAATAAACTAGAAATGCAATGAGTAATCAAGATATTAAAAATCTCTATGATATATAAATTTATAAATGAAAGATCAATAAATAGAGAATCAAGTTTGCATTTATATTATAAAAAAGTATCTGCATAATGTAGTATTTTGCAACAAATTTTATAGATATATCCTCCTTAATCTACCTAATTTGTGTCATGTGATATCTGTATACACTACCTAATTCAACTTTTTATGTTACGTTTTTATTAGTTTAAAATTTTACCGAGGTGTTTAAATAAATTAATTAAAAAGGATATGCAATTAATGCGAGTGGATGTCTTTTGCATAACTTCTTTGCTGTATTTTCATTCACTGATGAGACGTGATAACAAGAGGCTGATGATGGTCTTTTACTTGGAGGAATTTCAATTTTTACATCTGTAAAACATGACGATTATTGAATTATAAAGAAAAGAGTAAGGTTATTTTTAAATATTAACTTTTTACCGCTTGCAAGTGGAGGGGTACTAGGAGTAGAAGCATTACTAGACGTATTCAGAACGTTCTTTTTGCTAGCAATTTTCTTTACTTTAATAGAATTCGTTGGGCTCGAGTTATTAGCAAATCCTTAAAAATAAAATCTAAATTAGATAATTTTTTATAAAACAATTCTTCCTTAATATGACTCACCTCTAAATTTAATAGCTTGACAATAAATAACTAAATCCGAAAGTTCAGAAGCGATCTGCCTTCCATCTTTTCGAGGTTTATGTGAAGTATCATCTTCTACAACATTTTCCAGTGGAGAGAATTGTTTGGATCCCACTGAAGTGAGTCCTGGACTTGCTGTTTTGATGTTAACAAAACCTTCCTGACTTGATACGGATTCCGTGCGGACTGTTAATGATGCTGATTTGCTAACTGTTCCTGAACTTTGAAGTTCTTCTTGATCGGTAGTACCAACGACTGAGAAACTTTCTGATAGGGATGTTTGTGTAACACCTATTTCTTTAACTGAAATTTTTAAGAAGATATATATATTTTGCGTTTAAATAAGTTAATGGATAAAAAAACTGAAATGTATTCACTTTCGAGCATTTCATCTTCTTCGTCTTCATCTTCGTATTCATCGTCGTCGTCATCATTAAAGGAACCTGTACTTGCTGTAGATATGATACTATTAGTTCTTCCTGGCATAGATTTTCCCTATAAATATAATTACTAATTGTGAAAATTTACAAAAAATTGGTTTCTGAAGAAAATTTGTAAAAATTTTACCCGTGATTTGAGAGGAAGCGCTGGTGTTAGAGCAGACCTCATTTTTTTACTTTTTATGAGAAATTTATGCTTTAATTCATTTGGAGATGGAAGCTGTGGATCATCACTGTAATCTGAATCAAACAGGAATCTCTTCACTAATTTTTCACCGAATATAGTCTAAAATGTAAAACAAAACGTTTACTACAAGCTCTCATCATATAAAACCTATTAAATGTACTAAAAGCAGCTTAAATAATATTTCAAGGATTAGTTTATGGAGAGTATGACTGGATATATTTCTGATTTTTCTCATAAATAATCCACAAGATCCTCTTTTTCAAGGAACCTAAGTATACTATACATGTAACCTCTATTCTCAATTATATGATACTGATTTATGTTGGTATAACTCATTCTTGAATTAATAATAGCTTAGAGATTTATAGAGTAATAAATTAAACTCACACTAAAAATCTCCGCCATTTTGGCTTGCTGTTGAAGGGAACAGTGATTTTCAATAGAGAGAATGACTGGATATGGTGAAGTAACAAAAGCACTTTTGGCTATTGCTTCTACTACATTCTGCAAATAAAAAATGACATAAATTTTTATCGACAATTTTTATTTCTTAAAATTATCTTTATACCTTAAAAGGAATTTTTGTTGTTAAAGTGTGTCCATGGTAAATTACAGGCATGCCATCATCACCGTCCCAGCAATCTAATTCCACACATCGACAACCTGTTAAAAGTACCTATTACAAAGAAATTATCAGAACAGGAATAAATTTGGTTTTTTGATATCCTTCTATTGTATTTTATATATGACATTGTACTGATTCTCAATCTCTACGAATGAAAGAGCATTTATAAATGTATCAATCAAAAATATCAGTTATACATTTTGTGTGAATCATTTCTATAACAGAGCAAAATAAATACCTGAGTATATAGATCTACGGATGATTCCCCTTTTAACTGATGGCCTGTCAAGTATGTGTTATGTGAAGAAGCAATGAAGTAATGAGAAAGAGGATGATTCATGTCCTGCAGAAATATATTTTTGAATGCATGTTATATTATTTTAAAAATAAACAAAATTATTAAATTTACCTCTTCGTTAGCCTTCGTACTTTCGGAGAGAAATGCGAAGTTATCTTTATCCATAAGATAACGAGCGAATCCTTCAAATGATAAGCATTGACGTTGCCTCAAGCACGGATCAGGTTCGTGTCTCTGAAGACAGAAACATGCCTATTTTAAACTATATCAATTAAAATATAAACAGTAATCGCAGAAATCATTTATATGTTTACTTGTATCAAGGAAATTAGTTCTTTTTCTGATACTTGTTCTCCTTGATTAGCATAAAGGAAAGACTGAAATTCCTGTGCACCAAGAACAAGTGTCTTGGAAGTATCGACACCTGCACAATTGGATACAATACTTGCAGCAGCAATGGCGTCACATATTTTCTTTTTTTGATTATTTTCGTAAAAATCGAAAGGAGTATTTCGAGTTAGCAAACCTAAAATTATATTAATTTACTATGGAGTACTTATTAGAAATTAAGATTTTAATAGAAGATTATCTATAAATTACCAAGCATTTTGCTATCTGATGTTGTTACGGCTCTATTTCCTGAACTATCGAGATGCAATTCTTGATTATGTTTAGAAGTTATGGAAATTTGTTCGAACAAATTTCTTAAGTCTCTTCTACTTCTGACGAGAAAAGAACGGAAAAGTTCTGTAAATTCTAAAAAATCCATCTGACTCGAATGTGTTATGGCTGGACGACAGATTGTTGGAGTTTGTATAGGGTCCCAATTGCTTGTGGTTGGAGATTCTAGATTTAATCTCTGTCTACATTTTTCTCTAAAAATAAATGAAAAATTTTTAAATATGGATACTACGATGAAAATTCATTAAAGATCTTACAAAGAATGAAGTTTAGATAAATGTTTTGAGCAAAATCTTACTTGTAAGTAGAAAAAGAAGATTGCCCTAAAGGACTTGTAACTGTTCCTAAATTTTCTGCTGAAACAGTTTGAAGAGAAATAACTTCGTGAGGACTGCTGCAATCTGAACTCTGTTCACTTTGACTCAGAGGACTACTCTTGATAGTGCTTCTATGTTGACGAACAGAAGGTCGTGGCTTCCTTAGCAGCACTTCACAAGGCGTGTCACAGATAGATCCAGAAGGAGATTTTGGAGTGTTATCCTAATAGCAAAGAAATAGTTAAATTATTTTGTAATTTTGAATTAGAAATAACATTTACTTACTTTAATTGCTCCTAATGAAGAAGAAGATTTCTTCTTTCTTAACTTTGTTGCTCCCATTCCAAAACTAGAAGCACGTTTAAATCCAGATGTATCCATGGAAGAAGAACTGCTTCCCAGAGAACCTAAAGTCCATTTTCTTCCTCCAAACACCTACGTATATCAATACAACATTATCTATGTTTACATTTAGGATAACATAAATTAATACTTTTGGGATAATATGATTTACCTTGATGGCTTCTGCAGGTGTAGGACCAAAACATGCCTGATCCTCAAAATAAAGTTGGAGATAACGCTCCTTAAGCCAGTGAATCCTCTGATCGCTTAACTGATATTGCTGCTTTAGAAGACCAACAATCTGAGATAATCCTTCGTATAAATTTCGAGCCTCGAGATTAGGTGCAATGAAAGTTAAACTTCTGTTATCAGCTAAATTAATTCCAAATATTAATTTTATACACTGTGACGACTTCTCTTCTAAACCGTGTCGTTTCGACGTGATGGAAATATCAACTGTGTCGTCACATGTTGCCACTTCTTTAACACACCATAAATCTATGTAACCTTCTTCTAGATTGTTTTGCACTACTTCACCACATTCGTACTTCAATAGTAATCCAGGAGAAACAGGTTCCTCTATATTTCCATTAAATGTATAATCTTGGTAACCTGAACCTCGAAGCGAACTCCAATTGGGTTTGCACCATGTGAGAGTTGCATTATTTCTTTCTAATTTAAGATAACATAGAGCCGATCTCTGTCCATCGTTATCCCAATGTATTACTGTAACTCCATGATGCATTATCTGCAATATGTGATAGTCTAGATATCGCTGATTTAATGGCACGAAACTTATACAATGATCATTACTGATTGCCTGTATGGGCCTATAACTATTAATATCGATTTCGTATAAGTTTTCGTTTTCTTTTCCATCCTCTTCAAAGTTTCTAAGATAAGAACATGAAGATGCAATGTAAATATAAAATAATTTCTATGTTATTTAAATAAAAATATATTTTCACCTGATTTGTGTCACATCAATGATTTCTTTCAACGCTTGATCTCGTCTAAGAGCATGAAGATGAAATGCTTGAATGCTCTCGAGAACTTTATGGGCTTTCTCTATTTTGTCAATGTTAATAATACCTCCAACTCCAATTCTGGTAAGAAAATGATCTTCACCATGATAATCGGAGATGAACTAATTTAAGAAAATATACAGTAATAAATATTGAGGATACTGAAGAGACATTAACAAATATAATTTTCTGTTCTCTACTCACTTCTAATTTTTGGCCATTATTAGCTGGTAGAACAACCAAACTTGGCATTCCTTGAAGAACATTCTTCAATTCCTTAAGAAAGGTGCCAAAAAATGGTATCACTTTGCTATGAGGCATTTCAAGAGCCCTATTAATTGCTTCTTCACATTCTCCCGACATATTGGGTGTTAAAAGTACTTTCATCAGGTTATCTAAACTGGTTACTTGCTCTTTCTCGGTTAAAGATAACCAAAACGGTTTCAGCTTTTCTGATCTATTATTACAAATATTTTTAGAATATAGATATTTATATTTTATGGCTAATTAAAATAAGTTAACAACCTTAATCCAGCTAGTATTTCCATAGCAGTGTTGAAGTTGCCAAGATTCCAACATGTTGTAGCAATGCGAGATATACAAGATAGAACTGCTTTTCTGTCTTCGTGAGTCGGTTGAGATATAATTATGTGAGTGATCCAAGAACTAACCTATAACAAAAAATATTACTAAAAACATAAATATTATATGAATGCATGCTAGGAATGATTATATACCATTAAGATTAATAGAAAAGTGTTATAAGTCATAAACGAATTATTAAAATAAATATGACAAATGCTTAGAAATTTTCTCTATAATATGTAGTAAAAATTTAAAGAAAAATAGTTGTTTGTACCTCGTTAAATCTTTTAATCAAAGTTTGAACTGTAAATGTGTTTTCGTTCAAGGAAGAGCAAGTAGGATGAAGATTGACATCCACTGTCACTTGTCTAATGTAGTGAATGGGAGGAACTTTATAAAAAAGATCGTATTCTGTTTCTGATAGCACTAAGGCTACCTCTTCTGGGAAATGTAACAAGAACTGCAATCTTTCTAACTCTTTTCCAAAGACAGTTGTTGTCGGACGAGACATAATGCTTTTTTTCATCTCTGAAAAATATACAATATAATTACATTCTTGTAAAGATTTAAATGATAATTTATTATTAAAAAATAAGAGAGTTATATAACCCATTATTTAATTAAATTATTGTAAAAATTTGGATTAAATGGAAAATTAAACAGCCGCCCAAAAATAAAGACTCAGATGAGTCTATTACAAGAAACTTCAATCCAAGTAAATCATTGTGCTAATGGAAGAATACTGTAAACAACTCGCAGGAATTGTCGTGAAGCATTTGAGAAATATATATTTTTTGAGAGAGCAATACAACTTTTGTTAACATATTATTAATTGAATGCAAGCTAATTCTAATTCATTACGCTTCCGTGGTAACGTAGAAATTTGTTTAAAAATGCATTTTTATATAAGAATGAATGCAAAATTTTAATATAAATAATGTATATTTAATCATTAATTTTCATTTGCATTTATCATCCTTTCCTTTGTATGACTATAAGTTCTTTCTCCCAAAAATTTTGATTCAGAAAACACGTGTTTTGACCCTGTTATCTTTACGTTTTATGCACAAAATAAGTTGTTAATCGTGTGATCTATTTTTAGACACATTTTTATTTGTATTTGTATAATTTAACTATTTTCCTAGCTCTAAACCTGAGGAGGTTAAAGAAATTATAAAAGTTCTATATAAACTTGTGTAGAAATAAGTTTCTGATTATTTAAACATCTCGCATTTCATTTTGGCATATTATACCTAAAGGCAGTATATGAAAAAAGGTTGAAACTTTATAAATTACAAACTTAACTTTTTTTTTGTGGTCTAGTTTTTGATCGAGAAGAATGGAAAAGTTGGTACTATTTTACTTCATGCTGCGAAAATGATAAGAGGTGTCGAAATACACCTGAGGGTAACATATCTAGGAAGACACGCCCGACCTCAGGGGATTCTTAGATAATATCTACTAGATATAGTACAAAGGAAGTTTCAAAATTTATTCGCAATTTCTACATCAAACGGAATGTAAAGCAGTAAAATTGGATCATCAGAAAGAGATAATTATTGACAACCTTCTTTAATGTTTCTGTAAACATATTAGAAATTACCCGATTTAAAAATTCGTTTGAGTAACGTGTCACTTTTACCTTTATCTAGATCTTCCTTGGTGCAGATGATGTGCTCGTTAAGGAAATGTGTGTCGAGATCTTGCATAATTTCCCATAATACTGTACTAATCGATCTCAGAGTGCCTTGAGAAGGCGTAATGAAAGACCACTTCGTAGCTCTAAATTCTAGTACGAGTTGGTCGTGCGATCTTCCTCCCCCTGTTCGCCACTGCTGAAGTTCTCCAGTCAACTGAGTTTTAGCAGGTAGTAAAGTCTTACTGTCTAATAGAACAATGCGCTCCAGACCGATCCCCAATATTCTATTTGCCTGTAAAGCAAAAATGATAATGAAAAACTATGCTTAACAATAAACAATTCTAATTCTAATAACAGGAAAATTATTATTTAACTTTCTCAGTAAAAGTAATAGAGATAGACAAGAAACATAAACATATTTTTTTTTCTTCACCTTCTTCTTGGTTTTTCCTCGAAGTAATTCTTTAACTTGAAAAATTCTACATCCATAAGCAGGAAGTCGTTTACAAGTTTGAGTGTACAGCTTCTTTAAGTGGATTTCGCTCTCGTAAACGGAAGTGTGGAAAAGTTTACGTTTATGTTCCTAATTTTGAAAGTAGATTAAAAAATATTTTTTTACTGTTAAATCAAATCAAACTTTCCTAAAAATGAATTTTTAATAAACGATAAAGAAAAACATTTATTTCTGTCACAGAAAAAATAAAAAATAAATAAATATTTTTATAGTTATAATTAAGAAAAATTGATACTTTTAAACAACTTAAAATTTTCTGCTTTATTATCATTAAAATATTCATATTTTATTATTACTAACGCCAAAAAATTTTGTTTAAAAATCCAATATGTAAAGGTAGTATGTAGCATTAAATTATAAGTCTTTTAATTTATTTATCGCTTCATCCCACGCTACACGTCCCACTTTGATATCGATTTTCCAAATAGTTTAAAATTTGATATTAAATTTAGAGATATTTAAGTAAATAATAAAGAAACCGAATTATTTTACGACTAAGGAGAAAGTGCTGAAATGAATACCTTGATAGTTTTCAACATGTTCTTCGTTCTTCTATAATTAGGAGGTAGGCAATCGTTCACATTTATAGCCGTGCTACCTATAACAGTACTGTTACCGTTTGCGCTAATCCAGTGCCTGAAAACTGTATTTGTTTTGGAGAACTTAACGTGACCTGTATTAGAACTTTCGTGACTTTCGCTTAACTCTGTAGTTTCTTCGGTGTCGGTCTTGCATTTTGGCGACGTTAACGCTGTCAAATCAGAAACTGTAGATTCCTTAAAACAAAGCATATTCTAGCATTGTTTATAAATATTATATACTTAATTTAAACTTCTATTTATAAAGGGAAGTTACTTTAATGTCTTCGGTTATTGGTCTCAGTTTATATTTCTGTTGGGTTTCCATTATTGTCTTCCTTTCGGAAGGCCAGGTTTCTTCTACTCGAAGCTGTATACAAGCTAAAATGGCAGCTTCTTCTTTAGAACATGGCAATTCGCCGTTTATAACTAGCTGTTGCAACTGAAAAAACAATTCTATTTAAAATAAATGTTATATTTTAATATTATTTACAAAATAGAACTTTCTCATCGCACATAAAGCACTCTGTATGTTGTATATAAGTTTACAAAATGCTAGGCAGCTTGCCTTAGCAGTTCTGGCATATAATTTTCGCCTATACTTATCAGGATAATCTTATGAATTGCTACATGTCGTGACATCATGTACTGATACACATTTCTGTTGTCTCCATTGTTGCACCATATAAGGATTCTATTTTGTGACATCATCCGTTGTTGTAAAGATGGCCTGATAGGATCTTAACTATCCTATCAGGCCATGTTTAAGGCTCCAAGACCTATTCCAGAATTAATATTTTGAATGTTAAGAGTATTCCAACTTTAAACCTTCCTAGCCAATAGAAGATTCCAGCAATATATAAATTCGTGCAAAATTCTGAAGGCATTTTCGTGACGATACCAAAATATCCCATCACCTTAGGAAAAATTTGTCCCAAGATACTGAAGTTACCTGTATATCATAGGAAATGACTGTAAAGTTTGGTCTCAATACATAGAGTATTGGAAAGTATAATGAATACACACATAAGGAACAGACATACAACAGACATTCGCTTTTATATATTAAACTGTAGAAATGTTAAAATATTTTTCCTGAGTAAACATATTTAACCGCAACAGTTGTATACTCAACAACTTAAAGTTTAAAACTTGCAACAACCGAAAAGAATTTTCGAAATTTTAATGTAATTTCGCGTATTAGTCGTTAACTTAAAACGCGAAACAAAACATGAAAACAAAAATGCCATTTACGATGGATGGTCTAAATAATTCTTGGAAGCAGTAGTAAATTAGATAATAGCGTGTATAACTACAATTTGCTGGCTGTTGCTACTGTTTTATTTTTAATACCAAGTTTCTTCTGGTAACATTACTAATGAACATTTTAGCTATTTACGGTACAGAAACCTATGTATACATGTTAACTATCGATATAGTAGTTTCGATAATATTTTTTTATTATATTAAGTCAATATTAAACTAAAAAGTCTAAGGATAATTTCATATTATCTATTATAATTTTATTGTGTAAACATTCGCTTTTAAAATTGAAATTTTCTGAGAAAAAACAATCTTTCTTTACCTAGAATACAGAAAATACATTATACTATTGAGAGAAGTAAACATTTTAAAGAGAAATATTTAAATTTGTCTGAAATCTAGAAAAGGTTTGATTTAAAACACTTTTAAAAGAGTTAAACATGGTATAAGTCGAAAATTAATCTATTATATAGAGAATATATGTGTTGATATATATATATTATGTTGTTTTCATATGTTGTGATATAGAGCATTTTTTCTTTTGGAAACTATTAAATAATTACATTTTTATTTTGCATTAATTTTTTCTAACATAATATAATTGCAAAGTTTATAATTATTGTTTTCAACATTTTAATATATTTTGACCAGTTACATTATTTATGTTGTAGTAATAACTCTGTATCCAATCGCAATTTTTATTGATAAAATTATAGCGAAAATTTTGTGCAAAACGCATTTTTATATGGATGCTATTGATGGCATATTATGCTGCTATGGCAAGAATTTTTTGCGAAGCTCATATTTATATGAATGCTATAGATGATATACTACAGGATGTCCCAAAAGTCTGGAGTCATTGTAAATTTCTTTACTTTCTTCTCTTTCCATGTAGAATTCTATAGCACCTAGCATCCAGCATCAGGCACGCTTGTCAGCAGATTGATTCTATCATCATCAACCGAATGTTAATGGAATGGCAGCTTCGATCCGATCTGTAGGCTATGTTACTAATAAGGAGGGTCATTTTGAACATGTTCTATAAAACTCCTTGATTCCACATTTTACCTATATCCTATATTCTGCTATAGTGAGAATTTTATGCATATAGTGAATATTTTTATATGGATATTATTGAGGAAACATTACGACATATCAGATAACGAAAATTTTTAGGAAAAAAACATTTTTATATGGACATTATTTGATAAATAATCAGTGATAGAAACTGTTATTGATTTTTGATTGTTTAATAATATTTGTTGAGCATTCTGGCATAGAGATTAACAAATTTAAAAAAAATACAACCAATTAGAAAACATCGAATTTTATATTAATATTAATGAAAGATAGCGAGAGTGGGAGTGAAAGCAGTAACTTAACCAAAAATATTATCTCATTATTTATCTCTCTTTCTCTGCAAGATAACATAAATCGAAAAAAAAAATAACCAACCTTTTATTTTTCTTTGTAAGCAATAAAGAAATAAAATACAATTACACAAACATCATAAAACTATTAAACCAACTTGTTTCATCGATACTGAAATTACCAGATGCAGAAAAAAGCGTAAAAACCACCATTAATAATATAATGCGTTAAAATAATTAAATTTTATATCTTGTCATACTATCTTTTTTAAAAAATAAAAATAAAATTGCCCGTTTAATAACCGGTTGGCATTATAGGTGCTATCTATCCGCAACAGTATAATAACGATGGTAGAACGATTCTCCTCCACCCAGGATCGTTTCCTTAATGATGTCGTTATGACCCAGTTGAAGTAATGAGCTCCAAACATTGGATGTACTAGCTTTTCAAAAGACAAACATTTCCTGTCTTAATACGCATTATTTTCTATATAAATCTCTTTCCCGTCTTCTACCTTCGATCAATCTATAAAATTATAATAATAAAAAAAAAAAATATAATCTCTTCGCTAGAAATTTCTATTCTTTATTTCGTCGAATATCAGAGACATAATCATCCATCGGAAATTAATTTGTTTTCGACGATTTTCTTACATTTTACAGTAGTAAACGAGCGGAAAATAATTTTTTTCCTTTAGAAATAAGAAAAAAACATTTAAGAAAATTACTTACATTTAATTCTTTTCGCTTTAATTAGCGTAAACATTTCTAAATTTATTATTTCTTTATATATCTTTAAAAAAATATGGTAACAATTTTTAATTAATTTATATATTGTCAACAGGTTATTGAGAATTAAAAATAATAAAATATTACGTGTTAGAATTATTATAAAAATAAAAATATCATTTTCCATGCAGATCATAGAAGTAAAATAAATAAATAAATAAAATGTGTAAATATATAAAGATAAATGGTTACTATAAAGCTAAAGCGATAATATGTAATAGAAGACAAAAATTTATAAAATTTTAACAAGTTTATCGACCTAAAAACACAAAATAAAATAAAGGAATAAATAAAATTTCTGCTTGTGTTAAGTTTATTGCGTTACAGAATATAAAACCAAACTATTCACCTGAATTATTCGTGTCAAGGTACACAGAGCAATTCAAACGTTCGCTTCATGACGAGAATTGTTGTAAATCTATCTAAATTGTTTCGAGTTACTTATAAATATTTTGAACGGCATTATTAAAAATTCAAATTAGTGATATTTTAAAAATGTTTCGCGAGAATTTTCTTATGATGCACTGAACAATTATTATTAATGTTAGAGCGCACATTATAATGTTCTTAAATGAGCATTATGATGGAAAATATAAACTGAAACATGTTTTGTTGTAGAATAATATACTAATTCATTAAAATAGTTTTTTAAAAGATTTATCCCATCAATAAATGCAATTATTGCATAAATTTTATTATTAAACACTACTATATATATACACACACGATCGCAAAAATTTTTCAAGTAGAAAAGAAGAAAGTTTTCAATATATTACAGTTAATAATTGATAAAACTAGCAAGAAAAGTTCATAAAATTATGAAATTCTATCAAATAAACTTCATAAAAATTTTTGAATTTTCATGAAAATCGTAATCAAATTTAGCTGATTTACAGAAAAATTAAAAAATAATCTAAAATATGAAATTTCATGAAAATCGTAATCAAATTTAGCTGATTTACAGAAAAATTAAAAAATAATCTAACTGGTTATAAAATATTTTAAAATGCTATAGAGCTTTTTAAAAATAAAATAATCTTTTTCTTAAAGTTTAAAATAAATCTTCAAACCGAAAATATTTTCTTTAACTTATTTTACCAACGGAAAACTTTCGTCGTGTGGTTTACGATCGTAATCTTTAGATTAATATTTTAAACTACTTGGTCATGCGAAAATCGAAAATTAAATTTTAATGTTCCGACCAATAATATTCCAATCCGTGATTTCATCTAGCTCGATGACGTCAGATTCCAAATTTCCCACATTACCGCAATTTCTAACCCTGGCCGCTTATCTGAACTGTCGAGTGTATTGCAAATATTATTTTCTCTTATACAGATATAATAAGTTATAAAAAAACAAAGTTTCTACTGTTAAAACAAAAAAAAAACATAAAAATAGAGAACATAAAAATTGTCTACTACTTTGTTTTCCCACCTAACGAAACTTCTCAAAGCAATAGATGACAGGTGAGGTGTTATTAACTTGGCATGTCACCACCTATTATTTAGTTAGGAAATAGGTCGTAGTTTTATCAGACCAAACGCCGGTCAAGGAAAGTTTTCGCACTAATTCCTAAGAAAAACAAGTTTTCTATAAAATTTCCAACAAGGAAAAACAATATTATTGATTTTATATACTTAACTGTTGATAATCGAATGAAACCAATTTTTGTTTTTATCGTTTCTCTTTGATCGTCAAAGAAAAAACAAACGAAACCATGTTAGTTAACTGTAGATCTACTAATTACATTTACGTATAACTCTCTTTCACCTGAAATTACCATGATTTTGTTTACTTGTTCATAATGCATTTTATCGATTTTGTTGCTCCGCAAACTGTTTACTTTTCTTCTTCTTTTTTCGAGCATTGCTTAATACGGCGCTATTTATATTCGTGACGACTCTTTACTTCTACTTTCTATAAAATTATATATAGATATAATAATATCTTACCTCGACATCCTGCAATCTTTGTGTGTTAAACTCCTCTTGAATGACCGACACGACTGTCGCACACGTGTTCGCTACAGTACTGACAACCCCACCCCGACAGAATTGAAGTACCGATATGTCTACTTTGATTGGATAACTAGCCTTTTACGTAGACAGAACACATGATTAATGGCGATCAGTTACACGGCCAGTACATAACATATTATATTCAGTATTTATAACTAGTGTGCATGAGTAGTTAAGACAAAAGGGAAAATTTCGATTTTTTTTTTTTTTTTTTTAATATAAAGCAGAAAAGTGTGCAAATTAAATCCCTCCACCTTCGTTTGGAAGTTTCAACTGTACAGTATTAATTATGATTAAAATACGTCATTAATAACGAAGATATTATCAATATTTAAACTTTTATATATAAACCTGAGAATCAATTTTCATTTATAAGCTGTTTTAACTCGTGATATTTTAACCAAAACTGAGATTTAGCGACTTTTAAAACGTTATCCGTATCAATGCACACACACACATACACACACCACTTCACTTTATTTGCCATGCTTGTTATATGGTGTCCAGAGTACAATTTACCTTAAATTTTAATTAAAGAGCTTTCACTACAGAGATTGATTTCTTTTCCATTCGTTTCTTAACAGATATAAAAATCCATTATTCAGCTTAAAAGGTACATAAAAGAAGTTAGTGAAAACCACAAAAACTTATTTCTTCGGCATCTTTAAGCTGAATAATGGATTTTTCTCTTTTGATATCTTTCGAATTTTCTTTTTTTGGAGAGTATCGGATATAAATCTGTATAATTTATATATAGAATATCTATACGGATTTTTAAGAATTTAAGATCGCTTAAAAAATACGACAAAAAATGAGAATTGATAAAAAATAGGATACAAATTTTCCGCGATATTTTTTGTCTCTTTTGGTGTTATTGATTACTTCTTTAACATTATATCTCTGCTTTTTTTTTTTAATACAATACAGATAATTTTAATATTTTTGATTTGTTTTCAGATGCATTTTTATCATAATAATTTTTGGATGAGATGTTAAAAATAATAAATATATATTTCTTTTAATAATAACAATAATTTGATATCTGCATAAAAAATAAGATTAATATGAAAGCGTTTATTAAGAGCCAATTTTAGGAGATTCTTGATAAAGATACAAAAGAAATAAAAAAAAAAAAAAAAATAGCGTTGGGCTGTTCAGTCCGGAAAGTAAGCGATCCTTCCTCCTGTTCGGCATTTTAATCGCAATACGAATTCAGCTAAGCCTAACCGTTCCAAGAAAATAAGCAAACAAAGTTGATTTTAATATACATTTCTGATGCCTAGTAATAATTTTAATAAAAAAATAATTCTTATATTTATGATTAAGAATTTAATCAGATTTTTATTTATTTTACAGAAAGAAATTTTAATATTTGCATTAAAAAATATGATGCAGCTGATTTTTTTTTTTTTATATATATCTAATAGTTTATACGCGATTTATTTTAATTGTTTTTTAATTATCATTATTTTAGTCAGCATTAAGTAAGCATTGTTTTTGTTATATGTAATGGTTTATTTTCGATTACTCATAAAATTTTTTTTTTTAAGTAGAAGAATGTGAGTTATCAGATTTATAGAAAATATGATTCTGCAGTGTCGATTAATTTTTTTTTCAGAAATATTCTTTCAGTAAAATTACGACACGAAGTTGCAATTCAACATAAAGAAGAAAAGCTTTCTTTGAAGTGAACAATGGATTATTTTCAGATCTCCACACAATAGAAATAAAAACTACATATTGTGATCGTGCAACAATTATACTTTAACTGAGTAAAGGAGAGTTTAAAGAAATCGATAAATGAATTACAATGAAACAACTTAGAAAGAGTTGTTGATTTTTTTCATTTATATGAATTAATTTTTTCATCTTCCTTCAAATTGCCAGAACGATAACTAGCGCAAATATTAACCAATCTAAATGAAATTTATAATTTTGTGATTGATCGGTTAGTTAAGGCAGCTCTAGTGCAAACAAATATCACAAAAATCGATTGATTGATCACGAAACAATCATAAATTAAATTTTGTTTTTAACTTGTTCAAGAAATACAGTGCTGAATAGTGAATTTACTTGGTGATTATCCTCTTTCGCCTATTTATTCCACGATTTAGCTAAAGAAAATGGAAAGGAGAAAAAGTTGGAATAACTTTTACATTTTAATTCTGAAAAAATGTGGCTATAAAAAAATTTCCTAGATCTTCCAGTCTTCGTACATGCCTTAGTCAAGTAATTAATTATAACAAAAAAAATCAAAATTATTATTTTAAAATATAAATTTAAAAGAAAACTATTTCCATATGGATTGGAACGAACTATTTTGAAGTCAACTGCCACGAAAATAAAAAATTAAACAAGTTTATTAAAATTGACCATCAAAATCATTATTTTAAAATATAAATTTAAAACAAAACTATTTCCATATGGATTTGAACAAACTATTTTGGAAGTCAACTGCCACGAAAATAAAAAATTAAACAAGTTTATTAAAATTGACCACTCGCACTAGAGCAACAGTTTCCAAACTTCATGTAGCAGCACCTCATTTTTTTTTCTTTTTTTATAAAGTCGCGATTTCCTCTTTTCATAAAATAATCTACGCAAATAAGGAAACTGCATCGATCCGCATTTATCCAAAAACTGTTTATTAATATTAAAGACTTAAAATTATTATTTTTTTTTTCGTGTAAATTTTCATAAGTTTGTGTTTTATTTTTGTTAAAGAGAATAAGAATATTTGACAGCAGAAGAATTATAAGATTTAGATGCCATACAAATTCTATTGTTACTACAACAATGCAATACTTAAAGAGAGCATTAAAATAATATAAATATAAATCTTAACTTTCAAAACTCAATCAGATTACATGTAATAGTTAAACAGATGCATTTACACTTTTCATACTATCTTATACATTTTGAAAAAATAACGATGATAATTTTTAAAAATTTACAAAAATTTCTACATTATTTATTAGTAAACAAAAATTTCAAAAGTAATTTTTATGATAAGATGGCTATCAAATTAAGATGATTAACTTCGATCACTTAAAAGTAAACATCTAAACGTCCTCATAAATCATTAACGAAGCGTTAATAATTGCTGCGGCATGGAGCAAAAAAAAAGAAAGAAAAATTGCGTTGCTTCACTAAGTAGTATCAGCAGAAATGATCGTTAATGAAAAATCAACTGGCAGAATAATTTCCCTGTTACATCTAAAGTATACCGATTCACTCACTTCTTAGCAGCTCTAAACATTGCACACATGTATAACAATAACAGTAAGACCCCGCTTAACGCTGTTTCAATATAACGCGGTTTTTTCGAATTCTGTATTTTTTATTAATTCACTTTGGCGTGATTTTTCAAACTATTATACTTACATAAATCCGAAATCGCACGAAGACAAGGAAGTTAGGGTTTTTGAAGATGAGGAGTAAAAGGAATTTGAAACGAATTATTTTTTAATAAGTTTAACCACTATTACGGAAATTATGGATAAGTTTATGCAAAATGATCCAAATTTTGATAGAAATTCGAAAGCAAGACGAAGTGTCATGGATGCGATGTTGCTATCGACAACTGCTTGCTGAATGAAAGAAGAAAAGGCAAACGACGTTAGATGACTTCTTAATGAAAAAAACAAAAACCGTCAAATGAGGAATCACCTTCTTTATCACAAATTATTTACTCGAATATTTTTGATTTTCATGAATGATATATGAATACAAATCGAAATTAACGATAAAAAATGTCTATAATTAATATAATACAGTAGTAATAATATATGTTACAAAATAAAATTAAAAAATGATACGTATACCTTTATTAATTGTCCTGTTTTATCTATACCCGTTATTTACATGTTAAGATGACCTAGTTTAACGCTGTTTCATTTAGCGCTTGGTTTGTTTGGAACGTATCCCACGCGTTAAACAGGGTCTTACTGTACCTCTGGATAAATAAATTGCTTAAAATCTTATACCGAAAAATTACGAGATAAATTAATATATATATATACACACAGCAAATAAATAATTTTTCTTTTTTGTTAACACGTAGAAACTCTTTTAACCGCATTTTGCAATAACCGTTTTAGGTAATGATCATTTGGCGTGATAGCTATACAATGAAGATCCACAAGTTCTACAAATGTTACGTAATATTTCTAAAAAAAAAATCAGTCAGGTTACATCACGGCAAAGAGTATCTTCTTATACCATCGCGTGTTTTCCATATTATATATCAAAATCATTTTTTCCATTATTTCATCTGGGTAAACGGAAGTAGGTTTGCTTCGACAGATGAGATCACAGATGAAAAAATGGATAGATAACTTAAAACGCAATTTTTGTTATTGTGTAGAAAGTTATTATTAGATATAAATTTGACTTACCCTTTCGTATTCGTCGTCGATAAATTGAAGATCGTCTTCTTGTTTATCTTCCGCATTTTGGTTGCTCTGTTACATAAAAAACATTTGTAAACGTTAATGATGTTTTTTTTTTTCGTTTTATTAGCTCCAAAAATACTAAGAAAAAATTTCAGTTCGGATTTAAATGAACAAAAATAGATTAGACTTAGAATTTTTTTACATTTCTTACATTTTTACCAAAACCTAATAATCTAATAAACTGTAATCGATTACTATTCATTAGATTAGATTTTGGAAAAATCTAAAAGTAATACTAAGAATGATCTTGATTATATTTAATTATGTAAATTTATATTTATTATCATCATTATTTTTACTGAATTATTTTTTAAATTTATGCTATAATTAAATATTAACTTTGTAACTATGCGAAAAGCGAACATTAGAAAAAAATAAAATAAAATAAAATGAATTTTTAAAATTTTTCCCGTCAATAATGTGAAGGATAAATTGGAAAATACAGATTTTGATTTTTATTAAAAAAATTCTCCTAAAAATATTTTTCAAATAGAAGTAAAATAAATTTGATTTGTTGAAGTGAAATTTTAATAAAGATGCATTATCGCTCATATTTCTGGATTTACTTTCGTTTATATTTTGAGAAAAACAATTGGTGCTTTCATGTTTAATATATAATTTTTAAAACAGATAAAAAAGAAACAACTGAAATAAAAAAATAAGGAAACTGAATAGCTCTCATAAATATTATATAATATTTTTCTAGCAGAATTTTAGCTGTTTCTTATAATTTTATGTCTTATTTGTATGCTAAAATTTGCGATTATGAATTTTTTTTCTTTGCTGAATTATTTTGTTTACAGTTGAAGAATTTCGAAAAATATAACTCAATAAATTTATATCACTTTTTGAAAGAATTATTATTTTAAATCCATCAAATTCATCATAGTGTAAATAAACAATTTAATTTGTAGCAATCAAACAATTAACGAGTTAGTTAAATTAACAAAAGGATTTCACTCACTTCAATTCCAGTATTGAGTCTCATATCATCAGCCCACCATTGATATTGCTCTCCCATGCATGCTACTCGTGCAACAAATTCCTTAAGTTCTCTGTATGTGTTTTCGCTATGCGATAAATCTAGGTGACAGTGGCAAAACCACTCTTTTACGAGAGTCAGTACGGCCTTGTGACTGAGTGGCATCTCTCCTGGTAATGGTAGCGGACTCTCCGAAGAGCAAGGAATGTTACCTGATAAACAAAAAAAGAAAATTCCAGTAATTAGTTGTCACGATCGGAATTTAAGTACTTTAAAGGTAAAAAACATACCAGGTGACAGCGAAGACGGACTTCTAGAAGAACATGTAGGATATCCTCCTTCGGTGGTTGCACTTCTGATTAGTAAACCGTGTGGGTGCACTCCTGGAAGTTGGAGAGAACTTGCGTCGAATATCACGCGTGGGACAGAACACGAACGAGGTCTTGCAAACATTGGTTCACCTCCAAGTTCCATAAGTTCTCTCAAGTAGTTCGCTGCTGATAACTGTAGAAAAAAGCACAGCATGATATTACTAGTGTTTTCTTCCAAACGTTACTGTTATAAATAGAACTTATCTCTACTTCATCAATTCTTCGTATATAACTACGTTCTTATTTATAAACAGATCCGGCAAAGCGAAGTAATTACGAATTAAGCGCTAATTTACCGTTTAGGAATCTGAAAAACGACACTAAATGCTTCTTTTCTATAAACCACAAACGCTTATTAAGTTTTTTAAGTCGTAAAAACATACTAAAAGAAAATTTCTCAACAGAAAATTGAATTATACACTTAAATTTCATACGCAATCATTATATAATACTTACTTTATTTTTGTAAACATAATACACACTTATATATCAACAATGCATTTTTGTACAGAATTATACTGTACTTATGATAAATATGATAATATATACAAATTAAATTCATAGTATGCTGAATTAAATTTAGATATTTTATTATTTATAAATAATTTTTTCATTTGATTTATAATTAATATTGTTTTTTTTTAGGTTCATAAATTTACTTACATGAGAATCAAACTGAGGTAGATTTTGCACTTCTCTTTGAAAAGCAACAATATCAGCTTCGCTGGTATTTTGACTATCCCCCTGAGAAGAATTGAAACTGTCTTTTGTGAAAAATTTATTTCTTTTCTTACGCAAACTAGAAAAGCGGAAAGTTTTTTTGTGGTTGGCTGCTGGTGAGACTGTTGGTGTTCCTTCTTTTCTCTCCTTGTTAGACCATAGAAAATTGAACTGGTTCATGGTAATGGACAGTAATGACATGGGTCCTATGTTAGGTGCTAAGGATTGGACGGGTGGCAACTGTGTTTCAGATTTTAGCGAGTCTCTTCTCGATGTGTCTGCCTGGACTGGGGATAAAGTTGGACTGGAGCAGTTGATAGTTAGATTCACTTTTCTTCTCGATCTCAAAGAATCGTCATTCCCCGTAGAACTCGTACGACTTCTATTTTCGCCAGAAGCTACGCTCGAACGTGATGCCGTGCACCATTTTCTCTGCATCATGCTACCCAACAAACGATGCTGAAGAAGACGGAGGAGAATCAAAGGATGAAGAACCATCGGCAACACAGCTAGATAGTACCAATAACTTGTACAATCCTCTTCACCATCTCTATCTACAGATATTCGTGGACCTAAATGGAAACAATTTAAAATTAAAGTAAAAATTTACAATAAGAAACAACATTACTGTAATTAATATATAATTTTTTAATCAAAAACTATAATGAATTACATGCATAATCTGTTTAACACCATCCACACACAGTCCTTATTTGTTATGACGCTATTTTTCTCAGAAATGTTGTTTAAAAACATTTTTCTGTACTTGCCAGTCAAATTTTAACGCCTCTTTAATAAGGAAGCTGTGCCACATCACTTTTGATCCTCTCTCTCAACTCTATCAAGTTCACCATGCTCGAATGCGTCACGCACTGATGAGTACACCAATTTATTATATTTAACTTTTCTTTCATTAACATACTCGTACATTTGGCAATATAAAATGTGTTTATTAAATCAAGTTTAATCATGTGTATTATTGTTATTTAACTAACTCAATAAACCCGTAATACGTTACTCGTAAGCAATAAATTATGTTGTTATTTGGCAATATAAAATGTGTTTATTAAATCAAGTTTATCATGTGTATTATTATTATTTAACTAACTCAATAAACCCGTAATACGTTACTCGTAAGCAATAAATTATGTTGTTTGGAATGCATCTTGGGACCAATCGTTTAGTGCCGATTCAGTTAAAACTCCTGTCTTAAGGAATGCATTCCAGAGTTAAAAGAAATGTGCGTGTATTTATTCATACAAATATAAATTTTGCAATATTTTTACTTTATTTTTGTTTTTATTGCAAGAAACAATGTTGGCCTGGAGTATTCCTGTCTTAAGGAATGCATTCCAGAGTTAAAAGAACTGTGCGTGTATTTATTCATACAAATATAAATTTGCAATATTTTTACTTTATTTTTGTTTTTATTGCAAGAAACAATGTTGGCCTGGAGTTTTTTGTAGATAATTATATGTTTTGAAACTGAAGAAAATTTACATTATATAAAAATATTAAGGTTTGAGAAGTTGAAGTTTCTACTAATAAAGCAGATTTTTTTTTAATTTAAATAATTTTAATATATCTAGTTAATTTATTATTTTAATGTATAGTAATATATGCAAACGATTTGATTTATCTATAAAGGTCATTTATTTTGCTAAAATGAAAATTTATACTCAGAGGTTGATTTTATCTTGCAGATCTACTTTTGCTAAACTGCAAGATCATCATTGCAACAAATATGTGTCAGTTATTGTGTAGGTGACGATTTATATCCATAAAATGGGTAGTCAATGTACCACGCCACTCAATGACTAGCAAGTATAAAACTGTTTTTATAAATTCATATTTCATCGCAAAAAAAGGAAAAATTGTGGGGAGAATAATAAATATTAATTACAAAAAGATAATATTAAAATTTTATAGCTAGCTCAGCTATAAAAATTTGAGATTTTTAATGTTTTCAATAAATCTCTGCAACACAACGGTGGATAAAATGTTTAAATTTATTTTACTCATTATTCTTGTCTTGTTTATGCCTATATTGATAAACAAACTTTTATCAACATACGCATATATATGCATAAAAGTCGGAATTTTATATACAGTAGCCTTCCGATTATCCGTGATTGGATTATCAGTGATTAATCCGCCACTCTAAGACGATGCTTAATCAGCAATGTTTTATCTCAGATGCTCTACCTGAAAGATTTTAAATTTATTTCTTTATTATATCTCAGATAATTGGCGATCGAAATTAAAATTACAAATATTGCAATAAATTCTTGCTGCATATAAACTTATTCTGTGTTTCCTTTTTCAATAAATAATAAAACATTTGAATATATGTATATATAAATTTATTATTTTTTTTAATATTAAATGGGTATTGTTCATAATTCCAATTTGCTTTTTTAGTATTTTGTGTATTATCCGGGATAATTCCTTTCCCGACTAACTCGGTTAATCGGAAATAGACTATATATATTCAGACTATTTCTTTTTTTCTATATTTTTCAAAATTTCCCGACTAACCCGGTTAATCGGAAATAGACTATATATATTCAGACTATTTCTTTTTTCTATATTTTTCAAATTTGTTTCTATATTTTTCATATATGATTAATATATTATTCTATTTTCTTTATAGGATTTTGAACGATGTTAACTGTAACACATGCTTTAATATTAAACATTAATCTTAATTAACAGTATTATGCAATGCAAGATTTATCAATTAATCTCTAAACCCAAATACGTTTATAAAATATTTGCGTTATATGTGCTTCAGAGAAAAACAATAACGTAAACTTTATCACGAAAAAACGTACAAAGATAATTTGTGTTTATATCCAGGAATGTGAATAAAACACGTAAGTTGAATTATAAAATTATAAATTTCGAATTCTTTTTTTAAAAAAAATAAAATACGTTTGTTAAACTTATTCGTTTAAAGTACTTAAGCATAACATGTCATACATTAACTATAACCATAACATGTCATTTGTAATATGCAGTATTTATTTATCTAAGCTTTCTGGAAGTTGTTTTTTAAACGAGGAAGGACAGTAAAAATTAACCACTCAAATAAATTTGTTGTTATATTAATACGCTAAAAAACAATTTAATTTAGATGTATAAAAATAATAAATTCCAATCGCATAAATCAATTAATTTCTAATAAATTTAAATTTAAAATTTAATTTTCTATCTGAAAAATAAAGTTTGTCACATTCCTAACATAATATAGCATACTCTTTGTAACATAAAAAATGAAGCTTATAAGAATACCATGATGTCAGTTTTTGGTCCATAAGTGCCACTAATAATTTTATAACAAATAAATAAATTTTTAAAAAATTCGTTATTAATTTTCTTCGGAGGAGAGATGTTGATTAATATTTTCAATCGTTTAAAAATTGCGGATATGCAGATTTTTAGAATATGCTTCTAATATTCTTTTAAATCACTTAATAGTTTGGTATTAAATTTAACAGCGATATCATGATATTGAAGATATCGTTGATGCCATATATTTTAACCCATATCTGAAATATTTAGAAATGAAGGATGTGCAAACTGTTAGTGAAGTTAATTTTTAACTAATTATAATTTTATAAAATTCAGTACAGAGATCGTGCCATTAAAGACGACTTTAATATTATATTTCTTATCCTCACATTTTCAATAATTACAAAATAGCAAGCATAGACAACTATACTTTTAAAATTGTCCATTAAATTAATTTATACAAGCTGGACTTTCATCAGAAAAAACTATTAGAGTTTGCAACTTTTTATTTATATCATTGTATATTGTGATACAAAAAAAAAACGATTTTATAATTTTGTTCAGAAAAAACATCAGAGAAAGCTCTTATAATATTTAATTAAAAAATTTTATTGTGTCAATAAAATTTTTTGAACTGTTATTTATAGCATATTATTATTATTTTTCCATTGTTTTATAGTTTATCTGTTAATCTTTTTCTGAATAATAGCAACTACTTTGCAATGAATAAAAAATATGTTATAGAACAGTAAAAGCAATTAAAAATTCGGTTAAAACTTTATTTTATTTGTTAAAAAATTTTTTTTTAATAATATAAAATTTGGAAGTAGGGCATACTGTCAAAAAATATATAATTTAATAAGAATATTATCATTAATTATAGAAGAAATACATTTAATTATTATTCATATAATACAAATTATAGGCCCATCAAAGATATAGAGTTTTTGCAAATTTTGAATTGTCGACACATCATGTAACGAAATTAGGCAAGAACTACAAAATTAGTACGCGTATATAATAATAATAATAATAATAATAATAATTGAATTATAAGGAACGATCGACTAAAATTTGAATTTGTGCGATGATGCAAAATAGAGATATTTTTTCGATCGACTATTAGATGAAAAAATATCTCTATTGGAAAATATTTCATTTTCGATCGATAAAATGAATATATAAGATTATTTCTGTAAGGAATAGCAAAAAAAGAAAAACTGTTCGCCATAAAATGCTACCATCTTGATTTTCATTCCAAATGAATAAAATAAAACAAATTTTCTGATACAGGTTTCTATTTCAGCACTAATATTCAAGGCAACTTACAAATTCCTCATTTTATGTTGTATCAAATGTGCAACAAATTACACTTGAAGAAATAATAACAAGCTATTTTAAAAAATATTTGTGAATGAATCATAGATATAAAAGAAGAGAAAAAGTTTACTGTACTAAAATTTTTCATAATACAGTGATAATCTACCAGAGTAATAAATATGTAGCCTGTATTGCCTGCCAAAAAGAAAGACACAACCGCACTCAATATCAAAAGAAAACTTTTACTTTATCCTACAAAATATAACTCAACGACGAAATTGAAACAAGGATAATCGAGTGAGCTGTTAAGTGAATCACTATCAGATGTTATCAATTATAGCTTGATTATAAATTAATCTCTAAATAACCATAAAACTATAAACAATTGATGGCACCAATTTCCCTCTAATAGGTAATAATCTATGAGATTTTCATATATTTTCTATAATTTTTGAGATACTAAAGTATTTTAATTAACAATTTTAATCATATAAAGATGATCCTAAGAAGATATCTTACTTTCCATCAATAAAATCAGTCAATATTCAAATATTTCTTTAATAATTCATGCGTTTAATGTCCGACGAAAAATAAAAGTAAATTTTAATTCGTACAATAAAGTTTTTTTTCCATTACGATTCATAAAATTCTTCATTTAAGTAAAAGAAAATAGCCACGACAAAGTGATTTTTATCGATTAGCCATTCCTGTTTCATTCTCTGAAAGCGTTGAAAATTGAAGAAAGTTTGTCCATTAGTTTCTATAGAATGTCCTTTACATTCTATAGAAACTAATAGAACTTTGAATTATTTATTTATCATCAATGTTTTATCTATGAATGTATCATTTAAAAATTATGTTAGTACCACGTCATTCCAAAAGTAATGTCTATTTTATATTGTACTTTTTCAAACATTTCTCAGCTTGTCTAAACATGAATTTTTATTGCTGTTATTGATTTAAATGGATAATATATAGCCTACTTGATTAAATTAGCAAGTATCCTTTATAACCTTTCAAAACTTAATGCTAAAAAACGACATTATTTTTGGGATGACTTGTTTATTAAATTATTTTACAATTATTCTCCTGTATTATAAAATAATAAGCTGAGAATTTTCAGAGATATTTTTAATACTATAGCTTGAAGTGCGTTGTTTAAATTTTTAGGTACAAAATTTATTGTGAACGATACATAATACATATATTATATGTTATAATATTGAGCAAAACAATAATCTATGTGCATAAAATTTACCTTTATTGCATTTATCATACATACATTAAATAAAACATTAAAGAAATCACTTTTTAACAAATACAGTACTGTAAAAACATTTTTATTTGCTTCCCTGTGTTCGATTTATTCTCCCAAACTAGGCAAAATTTTAAACACAAAAACATTTATTTTATAACTAATATTTATTGCTCATATATGCGCTTAAAATGTGAATATAATACTGTATATGCGAAATTTATCTACAATTCAAAACATAATCACAGCTCTACGCGCACAAAATGATACAAGAATATGTCGTTCACAATACTTTTATCAGGTGGATAATTTTCGTAATTAAACATATCTAAAATCTAAACAATTAGGTGTTTCTACACTTTTGCTAGAAAATATTAAAATTATATCATAAAATAAATTATTGACAGTAATTACTCAATTGAAAACTATTTAAAAATAATAATAATAATTAAAAAGAGATGAAGAAATGGGTCACGACTGTCATGGCGTCCGGAATTAAGATGAATATTAAGTAGCATATATCGATACGTATAACGTTATTTTCTCCACTCGAAAATTCATATTTATTCAATTTTGTTTTCTTGATATTAATATTAAATTTATTATTATTAATTAATATTATTTCAATAAAATTATATCTGAAGATGATTAAACATTACAGTAAATTTAAATTTTACTATAATGTTTAATGATCTAATATAATTCAATGGTTACTCAAACTGTATGCACACAGAAGCAAGTTTTGCTTCTTTCATTTTTTAACTTTCAAACATTATAAAAAGTATAAAATTCGTTTGCATTCTTTGAAATTATAGTAATTAAAATGTCGCTAGAATATGTTTTGTTGATTTTATTTAACAAATTTTGCATGGTAACGCAGATTCTTGTCATCTGCAAAATCGGTGATGGATTCGTGTACCACATCTTCAGATTTTATTCAGTGGATCCACATATAACGCGATGATCTGCATCCTTCAGAACTTTGTCGAATACAATGCAAATAGTCTTTCATGGATTGAACATTAAAATATTCAGTTACTCACAGTGCAAGGTCGCAGCGACCTTTCCTTTTCTAACATTAATCTAACTTAATGTTCCGTTGAATTGTGTAGTAATGTAATATCCGAACAATGTTTTGCTTGATTTGTCCTTTTTAATTCTATCAAACTGGACAGTAGCGAATACAAGGCATAGGCAATCTATAAAGAAAAGCAAAATATTAAACTGTCAGAAATTACAGGTTGGTTGGTTGGTTGGTTGGTTAGGTAGATTAAGCCGCCATATCCTCATGAGATATTCTGTATCTGGCGGCGGCCACTAATAGAACCCTTCACAGGCTGGCCAACACCTATGATGGGGTCAACCAAATAGTTGAAGGATGAGAGGTTGGTTGGTTGGTTAGGTAGATTAAGCCGCCATATCCTTATGAGATATTCTGTATCTGGCGGCGGCCACTAAAAGAACCCTTCACAGGCTGGCCAACACCTATGATGGGGTCAACCAAATAGTTGAAGGATGAGATTCAACCAGCCGGGCCCGGATCCCTCCTGAAAAACTGAGGTGTGGGACCCGGATTTGAACCCGGATCCTCCAGGGTGATAAGCGAAAGCTTTACTACGCGGCAATTACAAGAGGTAAAATGAAGGTATTTGTAAATTACTCTAAATGGGAAATTTTTCTTAATATAGAAAAATCCTCCTATGGATAATCCTATTGGTTGTTTCCCGAACCTCTTCAGAAAATTCAGCACCTATACAAGGAAAACAATATTTATACATTATGATGTATTTAGATATGCTCTTATAATAATAAATAGATTCTTCGTTACTTTCAGTTTCTCCTTCAAGTTCAATGTTGTT
Source organism: Olivierus martensii (assembly GCA_000484575.1). Lineage (NCBI taxonomy): Eukaryota > Metazoa > Arthropoda > Arachnida > Scorpiones > Buthidae > Olivierus > Olivierus martensii. The sequence continues at coordinate 50,913 of AYEL01078687.1, forward strand.
GAAGAAAACAAACTTAATTCGATGAAGTTATTGTAAATCTGATAAAATAATCGATTTTACAATTGTTTTAAAAGGAAAACAACTTGATAGTCTAAATAAATGAAGGATATTTACCTTTGATGCCAGACGAGATAATCCAAACGATGTGAAGATACAAAAGGAGTAATTGATCACGTTTATACTAAATAAAGTAATCTTAAATACGCGTGACAGGTCAAAAAATATTATTATGTAACTAAAAGAGCAAGTTAGGTATATATAAAACCCATAAAAAATGGGAAGAAATTCTTACCAAGTATCATTTATTTGTCGAAACATTTGCAGGATTTCTGTGTTTTGATATTACATTCACAGAAATAATTTCGTAGCTGTTCGAGGTAATGCCAATTTTACATTTTTCATTAGATATATGCCTCAAACGCTTGCCAATTATGGTGAATACTGTAACGCATTGGTAGAACAATTAAATTGTTCTGATTAGCAAAAAACAGAATAATTAGAGAAACATGAGTTGAGCATAAGACAGCTTCTGTTTCCGAACCAGTTCTGTCAACAATAATGGGATACATAAATTAATCGACAATATCAGTAAAAAAACATTAAAAAATAATTTAACTGTTACTTTAGGGAACAATTTCTCTATGAATATGCTAATTTCACGACTTTCTTCGAAGTAGGCGCTATTTTTAAAACAGAAAAACAGCTTTTTTTCGTTTCAGTATGGTGACGACTGCAGCGCATATAGCGACGATTATAATTGTTATGATTCTAACAGCGAGAAAATCGCCACCGTCCTTGCAATAAATGTTATCTGCGAACAAATGCAACGACAAATGTAATATGGAAAACCATAAATACATTTCTATTAAATCTGTGTAAAATTTGTAGAATTTGGACGAAAGTTTTCTCGAATGAGAATTGGAGAAAATATTTTCGCATTGACAATCTTGAATAATGCCTATGCCAAATATTTTTGCAGAGGTTATTACAGGTTGCATAAGGAAACCGGGGCATATGTTTTGCCTGCTTAAATCCATTATTTAACTTAAGTAACGTTAAATTTAACAACAATAGTTAATTGATTGTATTAATTTCGATACTATTCAATAATTATAATTTAAAATTGGCCTGAAGAACTGGGATGCAACCCTGTCATATGAACTGCTTCCAAAAGTGATGGGATTCTCATTTATTAACGTTCTATACCTTAATGCCTATTCATATTTTCAATATTTTTATCCATAGTATTTTGTAATGGAATTATAATCGATAAAAGCTTTTAAAATTCCATACTTTACTACTCTATATCCCACTAGTAATCTTTATAGATTAATTATGAGTTATAGTCGAAAACTGTGGAATTTTAAAAGCTTTTTAATCAGTTATAATTTCGGTATAAATAATAAAATAATGCCATATTTTATGCTCTTTCGTGTATATATGACATTATAATATACTTTATGATATTTACATTTTAATATCAATGATATAGACACTTCACGATAGCGGTTTTTACGCCGCGATATGACGTCAAAATCATGCTACTTTTGTCACGTGAGTATTTTCGGCGCACATTTCCGTACTAATGGGAACCAATTTTATTCGCAGTCATCGAGTTACGAAGTACGCAGTAGAGTCTCCAAATGGTCCGCCTTATTTTTGTATTTAGTCATCTTTTACTTTGTTTAATATAATAAATTATTTATCTTACAAAGGCGTTAATCTATTAATATCCACATATAACCGTAACCGATTATTTATTTTTTTTATGACAAAATGAACTGCTTGCCGTTATTATCTAACATATACCATTGTATTAAAAAATTACTTATCTAAATTCTTATTGTCGTATCCTAGATGACTAAAGAAAGACCTTGACTAAAACCAAAAAAATTATTAATCAAATTGGCTTCTGAAATAAAGTATTTATTATTCGATGGCCAAAAAATTTTTTGTCATTTAGTGGTGTTAAACCTAATTATTAAGGAAATTTATTTTTAATATAAATAATTAAGTGTCAATCAAATGTTTTGACACTAAAATTTAAAAAAAGTTCAAAAAGTGGACTTAATCAATTTGGCTTGTATAGCACTAAGATAATGCAAAGAAATTTTATTTTATTTATTTATTTTACACACGTTGCCGATTTGGCTTGTGAATGGCTCATATAGCACTAAGATAATGCAAAGAAATTTTATTTTATTTATTTATTTTACACACGTTGCCTTTTTAATATTTTATGCATTATTATGTTATATAATAATTCTAAATTTTTTCTTCAATTTAAACAAAATATTTTTTAAATTTTTAATTAATTAAATCATTAATTGCTTGAGGAATTTTTTTTTTGAAATTTTATTCTCGATTACTCAATAGAAATAAGATTCAAAAATCTTTATATTTTTATATAAAAGAAAAGATTGCTGTTATCATATTTTTGTATATATAATTGAAAATCAATTCTTATCAGCAGATTTGTCATTAGCGTACACTAAACATAGTACGCCTCTGAATTTTTATTCTTGGTGGAATCACAACATGGCGGCGACTAACAAGTGAAACGTGGGTCCGCCATGTTATGACGGGAGCATCCCGTGACCATACGTCATGGAAAATTCTGGACCAAGGTGCCGCTAAACCTTATGTGCATCCTTGTGCAAACAATAAACTTTGCACCTTTTTAAATGATAAATCCATTGTGTGTACAATATATTATTTATCATATATTTCCGAAATACATTGAAAATAAAAAATATTATGATTGACCTTCTGTTATATCACACACATTTTTATATTAAATTTCAAAACTTGAAATTTTAGAATGAAAATAATTCTATTCATCGATAAATTCTGCTATCTATCAATGCAATTGATTTGGGTTCGATTCCAGACCAATGGTCTATATATGAAAAGTATCTTGTTTTTTGTATCTGATTCTCGTATTTTTTGGTCTTTATGTTTATTAAGAAATTATATAGTATTTTAGTAAACATTAGTAGTGAGAAATCCATAAATTTTTGGCATTTCTGACTTACGACGGCAGGGTTCGAAACATTTGAAACAGAATTCCGTTGTGAGTCGATAACTATTTATATTCTATATTCTTCAGAATAACTTCTAGCATGTGAAAATGTATACATTTCGTATTACAGTCAATAAAATATGTCAATAAGTTTCATGTTTTCTGAAAATAAACTCTGAAAATGAATTTAACAATCAAAATATGGTAAGAAAACAAAATCTATCATCCATCTTTGTATTTTTATTAACTATTTTAATTTAAATCCGGCTTAAAACAAAATGCAATTGCACAATATTTATAGATCAATATATTTCTATTCTTGCATATTCATGTACTTGAGTACCCAGCAGCATTAATTAATTTCTGCATAAATCACATGCGCCTAATATGTTTAAAAATCAAGATATGAAAATTTTTTACCTCACGATGGTTTTTATTTATAGCAACTTATTTAAATTTTAGTTCTTTATATACAATATATCATTGATACGTAAGTTAAAATGTCAAGAATTATAACGTAATCACCCATTAATATCCGAAAGATAATGAAATATGTTCTCTATTATATATTTTAATATTTTACTGTTTATAGTGCAGGTTTTAATGGAGTAAAAGCTTTTAAAATTCCATACTTCGTAGTTATAAATCATGGATAAAGCATGTTGAATATGTACATAAAAATTATAAGTCCACTAGATACTAGCATACAAGACTAGAACGGACATAATCACGTTTGGAATTAGTTCTTGCAACGTGGTACATTACTTGAATTACAGAGAATTCTTTAAATACTTTATTCTATTGAAAACACATTGTGGCATTAATGATTTATTCTTTACCTTATATAAATTCACGTTTCTAACTTAAGCAATATATGTAGATCTCATGCGGTAGTAACTACATCAAGGATGAATTTACAGCAGGAAAATTTATGCTCTTCATCTCTTATGCAGCCAGTAGTAGCTTCTTCAAAAGTTTTTGGCATAGGCATTATTCAAGATTGTCAATGTGCAAATTTTGTCCCCAGATCTCATTTCAGCAATCTTTCATCCAAACTGTACATATTTTATACACATTTAATAGAAATATATTTATGGTTTGCCACCTTACATTTTTCGCTGCATTTGTTCATCAATAACGTTTACTGCCATGATTGGATATATATAATAGGTCACGATTTTCTCATTATAAGATATGTCTTAGTTATGATTATCGGTATATGCGCTACTCTCGGCACTATGCTGAAAAGAAGAAAATTGTTCTTCTGTTTTAAAAAGAGCTCATATTTCGGAGAAAATCGTGAAATAAGCACATTCATTGAGAAATGGTTCAATAAAGTAGTTTTTTCACTATCTGGTTTATTTTTTGCGTTAATATTATTGCTTAATCCCTTTCTGTATCCAGTCATTATCGAGAAAAATGGTTTCGAAACTGAAGCGGTCTTATGTACAATTCACCTTTTTCTAATCCTTTGTTTTGTATCTAATCAAGTCGCTTTAATTGTTCTGCAATGCGTTACAGCATTCGTGATAATCGATAAACGCTTGAGAAATATATCTAAAGAAAAATCTAAAATCAGCATTACCTCATACAGTTTCAAAATGATTTCGATGAACGTAATATCAAAACATACAGAAATCCTGCAAATTTTTCGTCAGATTAATGATACTTGGAAAGAATTTCTTCCCATATTTTATGGTTTTTGTATATACGATACATGCTTTGTTACTTATGTTATAATATTTTTAAATATACCTTTCCTAATGAAGGTTTATTTAGTTATTTTTAACACGATCAATTATTTCTTTTGTATTCTTACTTCATTTGGATTATCTCGTCTGACATCAAAGGTAAAGTCCTCCATTTATTTAATTTTTCACAGATTTTTCTTTTTAAAGCCTGTTGTAAACATTTTATGTTATTAGGTATACAACAATTTCATCGAATTGCATTTGTTTTCTTCTACAAAACTGAACTTAAAGGAGAAACTAAAAGTAACTGTATTGTGTTTACTATTATAATGATGCATTTAAATATATGTATAATGTGTGATACTGTTTTCTTTGTATAGGTGCTGAATTTTCTAAAGAGGTTTGGGAAACAATCTATAGGTTTATCCATTGGTGGATTTTTCTACATTAGGAAAAACTTTCCATTTAGAGTAAGTCGTAAGAAAATTTTCATTCTTTTTACTAAAACTTCTATCAGTTTACAGTTTCTTTTTTTTTAAAGATTGCTTACGCCTTGTATTCCCTGTTGTCCAGTTTGATAGAATTAGAAAGAAAACAAGCAAAACCTTGCTCCGATAATACATTATTTCAGAATGCAACGAAACATTAGGTAGCAAATGATTGCTGTGTCATGTGAAAACTGTAGGTAAAATGTTATATTTTCATTTGTATTCAAGATATATATAATTTGTTTGCCATAGAAGTAATAAAGGTACATTGTGTTGTTAGTGATTACTATTTTTCTGCATATTTTAGTTAAGAGTAGTAATTTTTAGCATTCTGAATTATTAATTTAGCATTTCGTAGCTTCTATCAGTTTCACAGTTAGCATTTTAGAGCATTTTGTAATAAAATTTGATTTTTATATTAATGCTTGTAATCTCCAACTTTAAATTCTCTATGTAATTCTTTGAAAATATTTAGATTTTCAGTTTCCTCTTCTTTGACCATTCTTACTGCTGAGCTGAACTTACAGTTTTTGACTATTAAATATTTTTTTTTTAAATATCCGTTCTAAAAAAAAATGAAAAACTCTAATTTTTATAACTTATTCGATAGATGGCGCGATGTGTCCGCCTGAGATGTTGGCTTTCTGGTAGATTAAGTCAGGTCTTAACTTTCAGGCGATAATTATGCATTAATTAATAGATAAGGAGGATATATAGTAATTAATATAATACAAAAATCAATAAATTTTATAAACATTTTCCATTTTAATGTATCTCTATTTTTTTTTGTGAGCGATGTTTATGATGTGACACTGTTTCTCGCGGGTGAAAATAAAATAGAATATTCCCTTTCTAACCTGCTATTTACCGCTGGATAGTTTTATCGTGAGCGATGTTTGTGATGTGACACTGTTTCTCGCGCGTGAAAATAAAATAGAATATTCCCTTTCTAACCTGCTATTTACCGCTGGATAGTTTTATAAAATGATTTTAGGGAAATTCAGCGGAGGTGAGTGAATAGTTGATTATCAACCAGTCCGATTACAGTCGTCTCCTCATCCATCCGTTTCGGCTGATAGCTCATGTCTGTAATGGAAATACCAAAATATGTTCATCTTTAAATTTTTCTACGAGATTTCTGAGTTGGTCAAGTATTTGTCAATCTATAGTCACGTGTCAGAATTAGGAAATTTTATCGGTGAAAACCAGTCGTTTCCTCATCCATCCGTTTCGGTTGATAGCTCATGCCTGTAATGGAAATACCAAAATACGTTCATCTTTAAATTTTTCTACGAGATTTCTGAGTTGGTCAAGATATTTGTCAATCTATAGTCACGTGTCAGAATTAGGAAATTTTATCGGTGAAAACATTGGCGGTGGACTCTATACATCAACGATTATTTCTCCAAATGACAAATTAGCACGTATCAGGGCCGGCCCTAGCGTTTTTGCCGCCATAGGCAAACCCAAAAATGCCGCCCTAAGCTTCAAAAAACTTTAAAATTAAAAAAAACACGCTCCTAAATTTTGCCTCCGTAGACAATCACCTACCTTGCCTACCGCCTAGGGCCGGCCCTGCATGTATAGTTGATCATCGGTTAGACTAAAGAACAGTAATAAAACAACAAAAGAAGAGTAATAGACACGAAAAATATAAAAAATAACTTGCGTGCAACATGATTTCGTGCCGCGAGATAGTATAATTTTAATTTTGTAAAGTTCGGTAAAAGTAGAACCAAACGAAAGAGGTCAATCAATAAATCAACGATCACAAAAAGAAACAGAAGTCATATCGATGATATATTCGAGATAAATTGCCATATTAATGATTATTTACTAGAGTTAACAATTCTAACTTACCGACACGTAATTAAATGCGCAGTCATTGTTCCCTTGTGTTGAAGATTCGTTTAAAAAGGTACCATATTTCCAAAAAGGTACCGATTTCACCTCCGATTCTTTTATGAACTTTAACCTATAGATTGTCTCTTACGTTTGATACTACTTTTGCGGGCTTTACAATCATTGCAATTATATCCATAGTAATGTAGCTGAACGACTTTAGATCTACCACGTACTGACATCATATTTTTGAGCAACAAAAACAACTGAATTTTCTGTTTCTGAACTGTAGGATCGTTTGCTAGTGGATAGAATGTCTAATGACGACAACAAAGATTAATAGGGGTTTATGGCAGTGTGCCTCAAGGCAGATACACTTTCAAATAAGTAGTGAAAGCAGGGTCGACGAGAGAATGGGGATGATGGTGGAAAATTCTTCGGGCCGGGATTCAAAGGGGCTCGACATCATCCCACAATTTTTTTACGCGCTAATTAATCGTAGAAGGAAGGTGCTGAAGTTTAGAGTCCGAAGTGGGATAATATTTTCCCATGGAAATTTTGCTCCCGGGCCCAGAGACATCTTTTAACCCCCTGACGAAACACTTTAATCCCAGTGGAGTATTTTAATTAAATTCAATAGAAACTTCTGAAATTACTCCTAATTAATTTGATATAAAATGCAGAATAATTATAACGTTGCTAAGAAATAAGGCAACACTAGACTGATTATCCAACAGCGCTAAATTAATCGTTAAGAAAATGATTGGAAGGAGATGAATCAATGTAGACCTATGCCAAGTTGGCGAACATGCTTTAATTCCCAGAATGATTTAAGTCAAGTGATCATGATATTCCATTTGAATAGAGAAGTTCCTAGTGGAATCAGTATATGGAATCAAATAATTAAGATTCAAGACGAATCTTTGAATTCAGTTGGAATTTATTTAGAAAAATGTATTTTCTCATGGTTAATTATGTATTGCTGCTTCATCAGCGAGTTCATCAGATAATTTATAATTTGTTCTTTCCAGTTATCCCAAAAGTTCCGTAATTAATTTTTATAAAGCAATATGTTCTTAATTAATAAGACAAACTTAGTTAATAATAAAGAAATTTTGCTTAATAATTGCATTAAATTTTGAAATCATTAAATTATAAAATCATTCATCGATCTCCAACATATTCTATTATTGCTGGCGTAGCTGCAACGGGTTTACCAGTTTAAATTAAAAATTTAAGAAAATATAAATTATACAATTTTTTTTCTGGGCAGGATTCGCGATTAACTGCCGCGAGTTTTCACAATCTATCAGTAGCGCGACGTATCGAAGTCAAATCATCGCGCCGGCAATTTTTTTTTCTGGGCAGGATTCGAGATTACCTGCCGCGAGTTTTCACAATCTATCAGTATCGCGCCGCGTAGCCGTCCAATGCGTCGCTACATAACTGTATCTGGATGGTGTATAAAAGCGCAGCACCGCGAAAACTCGCGGTATATGATCTCGAATCTTGTCATGGGGGTGCAAATCTAGCTCCTCTAAAGCGTGTTAGTTTAGGGCAGTGATTCTCAACCACTGTGCCGCCAAACCTTTGAAAGTATGCCGCGAAATATTAAGAATGAATTGTATTTATGTAATTGTATGAATCATATGCAAAATATTAAGAATGAATTGTATTTATGTAATTGTATGAATCATATATAATTATATATTAATAGTGAAACTTGGTTGGCTGGATATCCCTTTTGCAGTCGAATTACTGCACCGATTCCTATAAATAGAGTATCGTTAGAAAACTCTAACCCTCGAATTTCTGCGACAGGCAAAATTTTTTCTCATTATTCGAAATTTAAAAATTAAGGACTAAAAATTAAATTAAAATTATAGTTTCTTTAAAAAGACAAAATCTGCAGGTGGCGCTGTAACTTAATAACAGCCGCCATTTAATGATCCGATGTATGAGTATGTCTATAACAGGCCTGGTCTATAATCTGAATGTAATAAATAAGAATAAATACAATAATCTGTTAATAAAAGTTTGTTATTAAATCTATAGTAAAGTATTATTTAAAATACTTAGGTGTGCCGCCAAATTTTAAAACATTAAAATTCAACAGAAAAAGGTTGAGAACCACTGGGTTAATTTAATAGGCCCCCAAACAGTATCAGCCAGTACAAACAGTAACAGGGCCTCCGAAGTTAACGATCCGCTTCTGCACGTATCCTTGAAACACAAATCTATAGAAAAAATGGCTTCAGTAAAACTTTTTAAAGTCAGTAAATAACAGAATAATACCTACAATTTATTACACTTTCTAGCAAAAATATTGTTCTTTGGCAATCCTTTCACCATCTAGAACAGATAAAGAAAAACGTCAACTACAAAATTTTACAAAATTCACCTGAAAACAAAAGAATTCTTTATTAAAAATTTTCATAGAGAGAGAGTGCTGAAAATAGATACAGAGGTAATTAGAGTTACATTTATGAAAGCCATGGATATAGGAAAAATGTCTTTTGTTTCACTGTGGACCAAGTCTCATTCTGGCCCACTCTCCCCTATATTATTCTTAGAAAAATTTAATAATAATAAAAAAATTTGTTTGATACTTTATCTAAAAGCGGAAATATACATGCGACATTCACGGAATCAGAATGCCAAACATCATATTTTATGGCATGATATAATTTTATTGATTATAAATCGTAATTTAGATCCAGACATTAATGTTCTCTTTATATCAGATCAATTTTACATGAAAAAGTGCGATACTTTATATAAAAGTGACTTGTTTGCTTGCTCACGATTCGACGATACGTCATGATTATTAATTTTTTCTGCCTTTACACTTGCACTTATCAAATTCTTGACCAGTTCAAGTGGATTGTTGTGTCGTAGCTGACTGAATGAGATTTATTCACGAATCACAGGATATGTTTATACGTCGAAATATTTTCCAATAAAGACTTCTTGCATACGGAAAACTGCGATCTGGCATTAGGCATAATGCTGTTTTTTAACATCATTTTTGTATTACCTAACCGATAGAAAGCCTCCACCCTCCATCGTGGAGCAGACGAAAGGTACGAATGTTTTTAAAAAAATCGACCAATGGTGGCAAGATATGTTCTTTGCTGCAATTTTGTAGTTTCACACGTTGCTAAAAACAAATTCGATATCTATAAAAATCCTCCACCCTCCATCGTGGAGCAGACGAAAGGTATGAATGTTTTTAAAAAAGTCGACCAATGGTGGCAAGATATCTTCTTTGCTGCAATTTTGTAGTTTCACACGTTGCTAAAAACAAATTCGATATCTATAAAATACCTAGAATATATATGTAGAAGATGATATTATTTTACACATTATCTGGAAGATTTATACCCGTTACAGACTAGACCGCTTAAAGTACTTTAAAGTCGAATTTAACGGAATAATGCTTTCCAGACACGAAATATTAAAATACGTTAAGAGTTAAAGTGCTTTATGGATGTCCCTTAAAGAACTTTAGAGGCATAAAGTACTTTAGCGAGTCAATAGCTAAAGTACTTTAACTCTCAATAGCTAAAGTACTTTAAGTTACTTTAGCTAAGATGGCGGTGCGCAGACTAAGAAAAATTTTCGGTTCTGCGCATTTAATGCTATGAATATTAAAAAGCTCTTATTTTATTAATTTCTTTCCTGTTTTAAGTCAGATAGATTATACGAATCTTAAGAAAAGTAATGATTTTAGATTTTAATGTTTTTTTCTTAAATTCCTCTTTTTTGGGCCTTTAGACAAAATGGTAGAAGCGTGTTGTAAACGTAAGAGAAACTTAGAAATACTATTTAGAATTCCGAAAATACAACTTTCTTTAAAAATAAACAAGAATATAATACAAAGATGTGTCATTAGGCTGCAATAGGCACAAAATTTGGATTGATGGTAAGTTTCCCTAGATTAATATACAACGATACTGTAGATCGGTTATCTTATAGTTTAATGTAATCAAAGTTTTTGGTACGCATTTAGAAAAAATCCCAGCGGAATTTCGACCTCCCCTTTACCTTCTCCCCTAATTAAACACTCCTAAGTTTATTGGTGAAGATCCCATGTGGGGCAGAAGTTCCATTCATAAGTTATGGGGCTCCACATTTGGTGCTCAGAATCACGTTTTTTATGATTTTCTGCAAACTTTTATAGATAATCGGATAAAAACTAATCTTTTTAACCCCTCTGCTATACCTCTTGTTGATTGACGTGGATTTTGCTCCAATATTGCCTTTAAAAGGTTGTCGTCAAAGTCAGAAGGACGTCCCGCCCTCTGTTCGTCTTTTAAGGTCGTATCTCCAGAACAGAATTTTATAAACCAATTTCTAACTGCCCGACCAGTTATTAGTCCTTCACCATATACACTGCATATTTTTTCAGCTGTCGCCTTAGCACTATTGCCTTGTTTAAATTCCCAAAGCATTACATGACGAATATGTACTTTTTGACCCTCCATTTCAGAGGTTAAAAAAAACAGTTTAACGTAACGTGTATCACACAAAACAGTTGACATAAGACTAACTAAAAAAAAACAGTTTAACATAATGTGTATCACACAAAACAGTTGACATAAGACTAACTGAAGCCTCATCTATATAGTGTAAACAAAAACTTGTTGTCATGGTAACTCATAGCGGGTAGATACAAACAATAAATTCTACTTAGCTGCATTGGAAGTTACTTATGACTCGACCTTAATAATAGGAAGGAATTAAAAAGCAATTGTTGCTTTTCATTTCCTACGATCAAACAAATCTGTGATTAGTATGACATTAAATCTGTAAAAAGATTAAATTTAGAAAAATCAAAAAAAGATTATTTTTATTTTATAATAGAGGAATTATCATTTTAATCCCACACTAAATATTTTCAATTTATTATAAGATAAATTTATAATGGACTGTTCTGCACTTCTATATAGACTGCCCTTGAATTGATTTAAGGAAACTTTGTATGTTCAAGATAATGATTATAAGTATTCATTATGATTTTTCTGAAAAACTGAATGAGAGTGCATTATAATTGAAAAATGTAAAAATCTTTAAAAGAATACTATGCAATAATAAGTGATTTATTTTTTTAATCATATATGACACAGTAATAGAAAACATAATAATGTATGTATTAATATTAGGAAATTTCAATGCATTACTTTTTAAGATTTAAAACAACACTCCATAAATAAATGAAAACCTCACATGACCATAGCATAATATCAAATAGAACAATTTCCAGTATTTACTAATTTGTATTATTATTTGCTATATCTATCATTTGTGATCATTATAGTAAAATTTTTCCACAGATTTAATTTCATATCTAATTTTAATAAAATATACATACAAAAATAAATCTTAACAAAGTTATTTTGCTGGATATTACTGAAGATAGCTTTTTTAAGCTGAAAGATGTTTAGCGAATAATAAATATATCAATCTTTTGCTTGAATTTGAGCTGTTGTTAAGATTTATTTTCGTATGAGAAGAAGCAAAAAGAATTTGAATTTTTATTTGAAGTGAAAGAGATAAAATAGATAATTTAAACATTTCAATTTTTTTATTATATTGTACTTTAAATAATGTTTAACAAAAAAAGTAAAATGAATTGTGCTTGTTGTAACATTTACCTCGGTAAAATAAGGAAAAATCAAATAAAAGCAGTAGACATTTTGCAACTAATCAGAGTAAAGAGGAAAACCAAGCACTAAGCAGAAATAAATCTTTATTTCACAAAGGACCGTTTTCGACCATTCTCCACTGGTCGTCGTCTTTACTCCAAATAAAAGCAATAACAGCAGATGTTTTTCTTTATAAGCTCAATACACTGAGAAGTAATGTTTTAGCGAAATGAGCAAATCTAATGGCAAGGATTATCAAAAGCAGTGGCTTTGTCTGTCAGTATTGTATTATATTTGTAAATAAGTTTCAAGCAAAAACTTCAACTCCAAATATAATCATTGTCAGTCATATATACATGCTTTATTTCAAAAATATAGTGACATTACTAGTTTTCAAAAATCTAATTCCAATAACAATAGAAAAACCAGAAACAAAAGAATTATCATCTCTATTTTCAGACTCACTAAACTGCATTACTTTCTAGTTTTGGTACTATATATAAATTTTTACTCAGTGGATTTTATTGATTAGTACTTATACTTGCATTTTTATTTTCTTTTTCTTTTGCATTTTTTATTTTTGAAAGTCTATTCAAGAAGTATATTTCAGTTTGACATAGTATACAAGATAAAATTATTTTTATAATCTTTACTGTTCTATTAATTAACTAGAAATTAATAAAAATTGAAAAGCAAATAACAAATTAAAGTTCATTCTTATATGGAAAATTCTTACACCATGTTTTAACTACAGGTCTTAATGAACTAATATTAAAATAATTTAATAATATAAAATTAAATATAGACAAAGCGAAGCACAGGAAATTTTTTTAATAATAAAATTTTCAAAGTGATGCTTAATCAAATGCTTTATTATATGATCAAGTATTCTTTATTAACTTGCAAGGACATTAGTTTATAAAGATAATCCTTGACTTATGTAGCTCTGACATAAATCTATACTTATGTAAGATTAATTTTAGTTAAGGAGCCAGGCCTGAACCCTGTTCCTTCTTGAAAAACAATGTGTAGGATTCAGAATTGATCCTCCAACATTGTAAGCAACTGCTTTATCATGAGTCTTATGTGCTTATTATTTAACATAACTATTTTTAATGTTACTTCTTTGTGACTCACTAGTATTGTATAACATATGCTTTGGCATATGTACAATTTGATTTATGTAAGATTTTCATGGAATGATGCACTTATATAAGTTGAGGATATGCTGTATTCTTATTATATGACTAATAATTTCTTAAGTTAACATGAAATCAAGAAAGGAAAACAAAAAAACTTAATATATGTACAAACTTTCATGTAGAGTTTCTGGTTTGAATTAGCTATATCTGAAAAAGTTAGTTTTCTCATAAGTAAATAGTTAATAGAAACTCCAGCTTCTTCACAAATAAATTTAAATAAATAAATAGTTCAATTTATTTATTTTCAAAGAATGAATAAATAAAATAAGAATGAAATTATTATTTTTACACTTCCTCCCACTTACCCCATCCTAGTAATGGCACTGCCTAGGAGCTATACAAGGGGTCCTAGACAATGCCATAACTAGGCTTAAATTTTTGTAAGTTATAATGTTGTGTGTTATCATTCTAAGCATATTTTAATAGATCATTAAAATGATTTATTTTTAACTTTTGTTTATTATTTTAAAGTTGCAGGCTTTAAAATGTAAAAATATAAAATTGGTTTCATTTTTGTCTAAACATAACAAGAGGCTAATTATGTCAAAAATTGCTTGGGCAGTGCTAGGCCTTTAAGCTTTAATTAGAAAATAACTTTAGGAACAACATGAACAATTTAGAGAGATGATAAAATTTGATAAAAATATATATTTCATCAAGTTAAACAATGCAGGTTTGTAATGACTCACAAAGTTAACTGGAATAAAACAATCATTCATTCTTGAAGATAAGGGGAAAAAATTTATAAAAAATTTGATACATCTAAAAATATAAACTAAATGAAAATTTTTATTAATTACAATGATATAGAAACTTTTGTTTGTTGAGAGTATCTAGTTATAAATCATATATGATATTTCTTATATAGTTGAGTCTCTGTAGTCTGACACACTGCGAACTGTTGCACTGCCCACATGAAATTTTCATGTCATAACTTGTCAATGTACAAGAGAGAGAAACTGATATAAACAGTTGCTATTCATTCATTGCACAGGTGTTATAGTAGGACTTATTTTTAAGTTCAGTCCACTGTTTATTGTATCAATGTTTGTTATTTATCTTTATATAATGTCACAAATCGGAAAAAGTGAAAAACAAAAACACAAGACATTGACCATGGTTGAAAATGCAGAAATAATTAAGAAATTTGACTTGGGAGAAAAGTTTGGTGATTTGATTTCGCTTTATGTTATTGGGTGAGCCACCATTTATGACATTAAAAAAATTGGGATAAAATTAAAAAATTTGTGAAAGATTTGAACAGCAAGAGCAGTGACAGGAAAGTCTTAATAGAGGGGTTTGTGAAAGATTTGAACAGTAAGAGCAGTGACAGGAAAGTCTTAATAAGTGAAAGATTTGAACAGCAAGAGCAATGACAGGAAAGTCTTAATAAACTGAGTGTATTCGTTTATGTAATTCCATTTCTTTCATTGAACATCCAATAATCTGACAAATCTCTGAAATCCGACAAACCCCAGAACCATACGTATCGGATTAGGGAGACTCTACTGTATAATCATATTCTGTAGACCTACACAATTTTAGATCCTGTATAAATGGGCAATCTCAGATTCTTTTCTGTTTTGTTTTGTTTTAATTTGGTAAATTTATACCACTGATGGGATTATTCCTAAAAATACTTAAATCTTTTAAAAACTTTTGGCTAAACTTATCTTTTATTTTTATTGAAAGAATATTTTTATATAACCAAAATATGCAAAAGATTTTTTTCCACAAATGAATAATGGCTTCGTTCATTTTATTACACTGCTCTTTTTTAATCTACAATAATGTTTCAGCTCGTTAAACAGGATAAGGATTAGCTCCAATAAGTCTTTTTTATAACATTAGATTTATTGAGAATAAAGTGCTTTTGGCTCACGCGAGCCCTCTTCAGTATTTCAACTTATTCAACAGAACATTAATAAGAACAGTCATCATTATTTACATATCAGTTATATTCTAAATTCTAATGTTCTAAAGTTCAGAGATTTAAAATTTAAAAGAATTTTTAGAAAGGAATGATTGGTGGTTTTTTGTTGTAAAGGTGGGACTATATAAATAACTTTGTGAGGTGAAAATTACATTTTTAGATATTTAAAAACTTTATATTCGTAGTAAATGTGCTGATGGTAGTATAAAGTATAGTACCTATGCGAACTAATTAGTAAAAAACCGCCAATCATTCTTTTCTAAAAATTCTTTTAAATTTTAAATCTCTAGAACTTTAGAACATTAGAATTTAGAATATAACTGATATGTAAATAATGATGACTGTTCTTATTAATGTTCTGTTGAATAAGTTGAAATACTGAAGAGGGCTTGCGTGAGCCAAAAGTACTTTATTCTCAATAAATCTAATGTTATAAAAAAGATTTATTGGAGCTAATCCTTATCCTGCTTAACGAGCTGAAACGTTATTGTAAATGAAATGTCAGCCAGCCAGAATGTGTAATGATTGTCAGTAGTATAAACTTAATGTGTCAATTAAGTTGCAAAATAATCATCCCATAATAAAAAACTCTCTTACCAGGACTAACTTTAAAGAAAAAAACTTAATTAGTAAAAAAAGTACTTTTGGACAATATGTCCATTCAGTTAAAAATTTGATTCTTAATTCACTCTTTATATATTTATAGTTAATCTTCCTGTATTCTATAACCAGTATAACTATTATATATATATGTTACAGGATAAACCCGAATTCAGGAAATACTAGAATTTCCTACAGGCAAACCCGAATTCAGGAAATACTAGAATTTCCTAGTCAAAACGAGAACGCTTAACGCTTGTCAGATGTTTTAGTATTTCCTAGGCCAAACTCGAAATGCCAAACATTTCTTATTCAACGTCCGGAATTTCTAGTTTTTCCTAGTCAAAACCTGAAGTAGCAAAATGCACAATGCTTCGTGCATTGAAAGCAGGTTTAGCCCTGTGTTCTTCCACTGGTGCAGGTTGCATCCTTCCTCAATGAAATTTGTTTATTGTTGCGGATATTCTCTAAAGAAAGAAATTTCTGCTCACAGATATCGAACTCTGAGCGGGAATACATGAGAAATGAAGTATTTTGTTTTAATTGTTTGCTACTTCAGGTTTTGACTAGGAAAAACTAGAAATTCCGGACGTTGAATAAGAAATGTTTGGCATTTCGAGTTTGGCCTAGGAAATACTAAAACATCTGACAAGCGTTAAGATGTTCTCATTTTGACTAGGAAATTCTAGTATTTCCTGAATTTGGGTTTGTATAATATATACAATAAACAAGATCCAGCATGTAGAACTATCAAACACAAAAATGTCAGGCAACATACGAATTACAACGGAATTCTGAAAATTTTCAGAATTCCGTTGTAATATGTATGTTGCCTGACGATGGTGTAGAACCGAAAACGTTAGCTAAGTTTTTTAAAAATAAAAGTTTTCTCTACTGCAAAATAGTGCTGATTTTTGTGTTTGATTGAACTAAGAGTTTAAGCAGTTTAAGTAATGAAACCTTGACTTAATGTAGAACTATTATCTGAAAGCACTTTTTTACTAATTTAATTTTTGTTCTTTAAAGTTGATCCTGATAAGCAAGTTTATTGTTTTACATACTAGATTTGTTTACTATAATTATCCCACAATTGCTAAGTGATCAGAATTTCCAGGGATTTTACAAATTTTAATAAAGATGCTGGCAATTCCTATATATGCAACAAAAATGTATGCTGCTATTACTCACACTATAGATTATCTTTGTATTTTCACACTGATTTTATTAAAACAATAATTAAATAATTTTCACTAATATCAATGAAATTATAAAATCTGTCAAAAATTAGGTAATTATTTTGGAAGCTCAAATATAAAGTGACCCTACTTTTTTATGTTGATTTTCTTGGAAAAACTTTGCCTTATATTCAGGCTAATAAATATATTAAATGACTTCAAAAAATTCCAATCTATAGAACATGATATAAAAAACTATAATATGCAACATTTCAAATAAATTATAATTATCAATTTCAAACTTTTCTCTTAACATTACAAGAATTCAAAGTGTGCTGCAAAATATCATTATTTCTTCGTAATACAATTAATATTGAAAAATAATTCTAAAAACAAATATAATAAATTGAATATAAAATAAAACATCTCTAAACAATTTCTTAATAAAATCTTAGAAAATAAATAAAATTTGATAAATTTACAAAAAATTTCTTTTTCCTTAAGTTTGAAATTTTTGCCTATTTATCTAATTTTATCTCCTTATTTATCAAAAATTATATGTTATGATTCTATATATATTTTTCTTTCTTAAATGACTTTATAATTTAGCATTTGTGTTATAAATAATTAAATAATGAATCAAAATTTCAGATAGGAAATTACTTTGGTAATTTAGTGGCAATGAAAGATTTATGTATTAAAAATATCAGAATTATGATGTGAAAGTCAAGATTAAATATAGCAATTTTTTAAAAAACTCTAAATATCTGATAACATGTAAAACATTTCCATATGCATTAAATTATACTTAACTTACATCAAAAAAATGTTAACTATTAAATTTATTTCAAAGATAACAATATTTAAATGCTCAGTTTTATAAGTAATATAATAATTTAGTTTTAAAAAATTTATAATTCAAACTTTATTCATATAAATAGCATTATAATAATGCTTGAAGCATTAAAGCAAAAGAGTTTTTATTTTATTGTAATCACTTATTAATTTATAAGTAAAATAGTTAATGAACTGAAGTTTTACATCTTACAAATTCATACTTTATATAATAGCATATTTAAATGAAATTTTATAGAATAAAATTTTATATAAATGTTTGAAAATTATTTTTATAGTTTTTGTTTAAATAATTTAAAATAGGTATGTGGTGAAAGAACCAGAATAAATGAATGTGGAGGACTTTGTGGTGGTGCTAATTGTCCAACATGTGGATCAGAAAGTTGTACTGAAGGAGCAGTTTCAAAAGCTCGTAGTGCTTTGGAACTTGCAAAAGATTCCGAAAGAATTTTGAAAACTAATGAAAAGAATGCAAGAGAATTACTTACAGCTGTAAGTTTATAAAATATATATATGTATTTGATTAACAGAATTTATTATTTTTTGATTTGCAAAAAGTTCCTATAAGCAGATATTACTTAGAAAAGTTATTAAAAGTGAAAGCAAAGTATCAGTTAATCTAAACAGAAATAAAGGAAGAGCATTGTGTAGTTATGAGTAATACTTATTTAATTTTGTTTATCTTTTAAATCATTTTCCAAATCCAATAAAATCTAGTATCTATTAGCAGTTTTAACATGTAAAAATATTTTATTAACTGTAATATTTTTGCTATGCACCATCTTCAGCAATATTAAATCATTACAGAACATATTTTTTATGTTCTGTAATGATTAGAATATAGCTGAAGACGGTGTATACCGAAAACTTTACGGTTAATAAAATTTTTTTATACGTTAAAACTGCTAATAGGTGCTAGAATTTATTGGATTTGGAAACTGTAGTTATGAGAATTGTTGATGTGATATCAGTATTGAATTATTTTCTAATTAATAGATATTTAAAACTCTTGTTTTCTATAACTATAAAGTACTTTTGTAAATCTAAACTTTCATCCATGGCTTGTGAATAATACTAGTTGTAGATAGGACGGTTAGCCTATATTGTTTTAGTCATATGTATTGACTTGTTATATACAGGGTGAAGAAAAACTTTGTTGTAAAATTTTGTGTACTGATAGGGACTTCGAAACAAGTCAAAAATGTCTAACCAACATATGATTAAATGGCACCATTTTCAAGTTATAACCCTTTAAAGCCAGCCAATCACCGTTGAATGCACAAAGTGTCACGACACATCTTGGCAATGCGACGCATCATGGCACTTTGTGTACTCAATGGTAATTGACTGGCTTTAAAGGGTTATAACTTGAAAATGGTGCCATTTAGATCATATGTTCATTAGACATTTTTGACTTGTTTCGAAGTCCCCCATCAGTACACAAAATTTTACAACAAAATTTTTTTTCACCCTATATATAACTGTATGCTTAGCAGTTTTTTTGAATGCAAATTATGTGTATTAGGAATAACAATATTTTTTATGCTTATTCTCTGAAATATGTAGTTTTCTGTTTTGTCAATCAATATGATATTTGGTCCATTGTGATAAATTGCTTTATTGCTGAGATTGCTATATTCCAATAAAATTGATAAAATAGTTCCATATTATATCTATGATACAATGTGCTGATTGTGTTTTTAACAAACTATCTTGACTTTTAAATCATGTTTCTGGTAATCTGTCTGAGCAAAGAGTCTGCAACCGTTAATATGCTGTATTGTTTTTTCATAATGTAGCATTTGTATATATCAATAACTGAACCATCATTTAAAATATGTTCTTTATAATTTTTCTATAGATAATCTGATATTATATTGCAATCATGTTTTTCTTAGAATAGAACAATATAGATAACCCAAGAGTTTGATATTTTCTATTATCTAGATCAAAGCCATCCAATCCAAGGCCTGCGGGTTGCATATGGCCCAGCACTGTAATGAATGTGGCCGAACATAAAATCATAAACTTCCTTAAAACATTGCATTTTTTATGTACTTAAGAAAGTTAATGTAGTTTTTATTATTTATATACCTATCTACATTTACTATTTCCATTTTCTAAAATATTTCTTATTTAATGATTAAAACTTCTCTACATTTCTTATTTCTATTTTCTAAAATATTTCTTATTTCAGTGATTAAAACTTCTTGTCCTGCTCAATGATTTTTAAAAAATTTCTCAACAAAAAGATTATTCTACTATGACATTTTTTCTTATTTTTTATGGTGGATATCATATATAATACATTATTTATTAACTGTTTTGCTTAACAGCTATGTTAGAATTAGTATATTTTACCAAGGTTCCAACCAGCTATAAAAAAATGATGAGCCATTTGGCTAAACCTGTAGGGAAAACGTCCAAAGGACAAATCCCAAAAAGGAAATATCCCAAGGGCAAATCCCATTAGTTTGGCCCTTGTTAAATGTCAGGGTTCAACCAGCAAAGATAGGCCTCAACTAGGACCAACTGCTGACATCACCGATTATATGATTGTCATCATATGACAGAACATCCTCCAGCAGATGAAGTTACCAAGCACAGCTCTGCTGGCAACCACCAACAGGTCCCTTGTGCTTAGGACACCCACAGCAAGTAGGCTAGTAGCCGACTTCTGTGACCATATCCCATGCTGGGAGATGGTAATACTCTGAAATTGGATACTCTGGAAAAACTGCACTAACATTAAAGCAGAGCTTCACCCCACTAACCAAATCGGTGTTCCCATGGTAATAGGAAACTTTCCTATTATGGGCCTCATCGAGGCTTCCGTGATCCAACACTACATGCACATCCACAACCTGTGCCACTGGGCCTACAAGCAATAGGTCAGGTTTGCGGATACCCTTCACAGTGGGAAATCACACCTCGCGGTGACCTCCCACCCTCATTGCCGAAAACCCCTAGCAACATAGTTGCAGATGGCATCGTTCCGTTGGATTCGGACTCCATGGGTGCAGTGACACTGATGCACCATATGGTACAAGGTCTCCGGTCTTAAACAGCCAGCTCGACAGAACCTATTCTCAGGCCTGCCCCTGGTGGTCCTACTCCTGCCCAGTAAGGTGTTAATTTGAACTTATAAGCTGTTAAGAAAGTCCCAGCCTGATAAGAAACAAGTTCCATCAGAAACCCAGCAGTGAACCTGGGGATCTTAGAAGACTCACTTAGGTCCTGACCATCCACAGCCAGATGTAATATTTCAGCCCAGTACCGAGACTGCGCATTCTTTGAGGAGATTAACTTGCCCCTGTCAAGGAGTAGGTTCTCCAACTGATGGATCTTCCTATAGAGCACACTGTTATCAGGAATGGGGGCTTCTGATAGGTATTGCATACACTACTTCAATCTTGTCACTTTGACATGAGGATTGTCCATCATAAGGATGGGACTCCCAATCCCCCATCCTGTGGTCTAGAGTAAAAGCTGCAGGGGACATCAGCGGGCAGCTGAAGCCACGATCTTATCTGCTTACGCACAACCTTGTCCAGGGAGTTCAGGACACTGGCATAGGTTTTCCATAACACCAACTGATGGTAAAAGCCAGGCAGGAGAAAATTTCACAGGGCAAAGAGGTGCTGTTGTGGCTTGAGGGGAGCCCTTGTCAAGTATGGCAACCGCTCCTCCAGCTTCTTTTTAGGCTGGGTCTTGGTACATCCACTCACGCAGAAGTGGACGCCCAGGTACTTCCAGGTATCTGTAACAGTTTTGGGTGGGATTGTATCATTATCTATTGTAAAATGAGTTTTAACGTCTACCACCATCCGCTACTCTTTGACAGCAGTAGTGAGACCCAGTGTAAAACTCTTCTTGCTGCTTAATACCAAACCACAGCAGCTTAGAAAGCTAACTGTGGAGTCAATTAACTGTTGCAGTCCTGCTGGTGTTGATGCGAGAAGAACCAAGTCGTCAGCTTACGCAATGATATTAAGCCGAGTTACCCATAACTTGGCACTGACTGACCTCAGAAGGTTGCAGATCAGCAGATTCATCACTAAGATAAACAGGATTGGAGAGATAGGGTCTCCTTGTCTCACCCCTAAAGTAGGATGGAAGGGGTGAGACCTCACCACCAGATGTTAGGGTGATGGTAGCTCTCTCGTACACATCAGAGCGATACCTGATGCAAAGAGATAGTATTCCAAAGGCTCCCAAAGCAAACATGACAGCTTCGTGGGAGATGTTATCCAAGGCTTTACTGATGTCCAAGGAAGCCAAGTAAAGCGGGCGAAACATTGCTCTATGATGCCTGAACATCACGTCTAACAATGTCACACCCTCTGCGGCACCAACAGTGGGTAAAAATGCTCGCTGCCCTGGCATTAGCTCGGTCACCACAGATATTCTTGCAGCGAGGACATGGTGGAATGCATGCACTAGAACTGGGCTGATAATCGCCTGGTCCTCTCTCACCCTCCACCCTGCTCTTCAGAATGAAGATGGTCCTGGCCATTAGCAGGTGTCCTGGCAACTGGCCTATTATCAGGAACAGATTGAACACCTTAGCCAGGACCTGGGGTGGGACGATGCGCAACAGTGCGGTGGTCATTCCATCTTGACCAGCAGCGGCTTTCGGAGGGACGCCCTTGGTCTTCACCTCAGCAATGGAGATAGGCTGTCATGCTTCATGCTTCACCGACTTCAGTACTCACAGAAGGCAGTGTGAAGGTGCCAAAGATACAAAACACATCAGCACCCCACCCTACTAGATGTTGGGTTCGGGTCATGATCAGCTGCCAGAAAGATGTTAACCTGGCCAGTGGCAATGTTCTTGCACCAAAAGTACCCGAAAGGATGCCTCAGATGCAGCGGCCCCTGTCAAGCTTATAAAGTCTTTGGGTCCTTGCGTACTCCAGGCGGTGGCAGATCCTTTTCGATCGTTGCAAATCAGAATCCTCCTCCCGATGGTCTGAGATTGATCAAGCCTTGCCCTCATGGTGTTGGGCAGGAAGGGCATCCCGCTGGGGTGCACCTTCGACTGCAGTCTCAATGTTTTGAGACTTAACCCCAATGTTATGGGGTCTGGCCCTTTTAGATGGACTGGATCGAGTCTGGACACTACATCCAAGTGGAAAAACCTTAAGTAGGTAATGGGCCAGTTGGTCAGCCACCTCATTCATATGGGAAGGAGATTTTCGAACATGAGCCCAGATGGCATCGAGCTCATTTTCACAGAAGACATATGGCTCTGGAGTCCCGAGACTGGTGACATAGTCCAGGAAAAGGGTGATGTCTACTTCTAGAGGCTGTCCAGAGGGAAAGAGATCCTCAAGGTCTGTGACTAGAACTCTGCAAGGTATTCATCCACCATCCGGCGGTAGGAGGATAAGCGGTCGATGACTCTTAACAGAATCATTGGATCTTCCAGGTAAAAACCTGTACAGAGCCCGATTCATCCACCTCATCCCTTGCATTGTCAAGCTGCGGGCCAGAAACCATTCTTCCTCTCCAGCCCAATGTGCTTTCTCTCGCTCTGTGCAAATCTAGGCCTCGAAAGCAGCAGGATGTTGTCACCGCTTATGCACACCGAGGCCGGTCTTAGTGGTAAAGGAACGATCGCAGTGTGGAGTCAACTCCGCTTCCCTGCGGGCCAGAAACCATTCTTCCTCTCCAGCCCAATGTGCTTTCTCTCGCTCTGTGCAAATCTAGGCCTCGAAAGCAGCAGGATGTTGTCACCGCTTATGCACACCGAGGCCGGTCTTAGTGGTAAAGGAACGATCGCAGTGTGGACAGCAGAACTGAGCCACAACTGTATCCAAAGGAAGATTGTTCTGTCCAGCGGTCGATACAGAACCTAGGTCAACTTTGGTTGGAAGAGCAACATGGGTGCAACTGCCCTTATCTTTATTTTAATTTCTAGAAGTGCCAACCTTAAAGTCCTGATGGGGACGGCAACCCCAAAGAGCCATGTTCACCAGAGCTTCCATTTGCCTGCCAATGCAGTTACTGATTCTCACTATTAGGAGGTGGAGGGTAACTTTGGAAAGAGAGGCTAGAGTCAAGGTAAAAACCAAGCCGTACTGTATGATGCATCATAATTCTATACCAGTTGGGGGACATCCCAAGGACGAATCCCAAAAAACAGACATCCAAAGAGGCAGACCCCATTTAGTTTGGCCCTGATTAACGATCAGGGCTCAACCAGCAAAGAGAGACTTTGGTAAAGATTAACTGCCACCATCACCAATCATACGATCATCGTCATACGACAGAATGTCCTCCAATAGATAAAGTTGCCCAGCACAGCTCTGCTGGCGACAACTGACAGGACCCATGTGGCTAGGAGACCTGCAGCAAGAAGTCTGGTGGCCAACTTCTGCGACCATACCCCACACCAGGAGATAGTAACACTCTGGAATTCTACAGCACTTACATTGTAGCAGGCCTTCACCCCACTAACCAAATCAGTGTTCCCACAGTAATAGGAAACCTTCCTATGATGGGCCTCATCAAGGCTGCCGTGATCCGACACCACTTGGACATCCACAACATGTGCCACTGGGCCTACAAGCAGCAGGTCAGGTTTGCGGACACCTTCCACAGTGGGAAACGCTGTTCGCGGTATACTTCCCACCCCGGCTGCTGGAAACCCCTAACAACATAATTGCAGATGGCATCGTGACGCCGAATCTGGACACTGTTGGTGCAATGACATTGCTGCATGGTATGGTACAAGGTTTCTGGTCTTAAACAGCCAGCTCGACAGAACCTATCCTCAGGCCTGCCCTTTGTGGTCCTACTCCTAGCCGGTAAGGTGTTAATGCGAACTTTCAAGCTGTTAAGAAAATCCTGGCCCAACAGGAAACAAGTCCCATCAGAGACCCAGTGGTTAGCTTGGGGGCTCTTAGATGACTCACCTAAGCCCCGACCATCCACAGCCAGATGTAGTTTGGCAGTCCAGTATATAGATTGGGCACTCTTAGAGGAGATAGACTTGCCCCTGTCAAGGAGCACACTGTTCGGTGGTATAGGGGTTTCTGATAGACGTTGCATACAACGCTTCAGTCTTGTCACTTTGACACAGGATCGTTAAGAGTGTCATAGTTACTCCCGCCATTTATCCATGCTTGGCTGAATTTCTTCATTTTTACATTCAGAGCACTAGGCAGAATCACATTGCGTCAACACCGGCCTTCTGTCATCACAATGTTTTCTTTTAATTAGACAGTCAGATTCCCCTGGTCCGTGCCAGTTCTGAATCGGTTGTTAGTTACCTGCCAAAACGATTGCATCCATAATGACGACAGAAGTGCTGCATAGCTGAGGCATTCCACAGGTAGGCCTCGGTTTGTGGATGATATAATGGTGATTTGGAAAGATAATACTAAGTTCTATGAGTTTGCTAATGCTTTCACATTGGAAACATATGAGCTCTCCTTAAGACAAGACCAGCAAAGCCAAAGCAATATTCATTTTTTAGACATTTTAATAACTATTAATAACCAGCAAATCCAGATGAGAGTCTATAGGAAGCCGACATACCAACTACTATTAATTCTCAACTGGTCCCACGATCCAATCTTCTAAAAAAAAGCTGCATTTGTATATTTTTACAGAAGAGCATTAATATATTGCACAGATCCAGTGACCTCCAGAATGAATTAGAATGCATCATTTCAGTAAGAATTAGTCATGGTTGCAAGAGATCCTTAATGCGAGCATCCTAAACTCAGTTAAAAGTAGCTTAGCAGGCACACAGACAAACCAAGAAGATGCAGCTGCTCAGTCTGAAGAATACTTACCAGTGCCGTACAGCCTAAAAAAATTTAATTTTATGAATAGAATAGTGAAAAAACATAATAAGAAGATTGCCACTAGAAGAGCACCGACTATATTTAATTTGGTAAGAAATGACAGACCCTTTAAAGCAAGGGTGAGCAAAAGCCGCCCCGCGAAAGCCTGCCACATAAACTAGAACACATTAAAATTTAAAGGTCCACATTTGTAATATTCTATTCAAGAGTAAAAATAAAATAATGGATATTCTGTATTATAAAATAATGGATACTCTCGCTAGTGTACATGTACACTACTAAGTTCTTCCAAATTTTGATGATATAATTAACCATGAACATAGTAAGTTTCACCATTCACATTAACAAGTAAGTTGTAAATTTTTTTTTACAAACTTCGTATAGGTACCTAATATTTTGTAATATTCTGATGTAATAGGTTGTTAGCAATCAATCAGTTGATAAAATACTTATGTTTTTAAAGAAAATTATCTGAATTTATTAATTGTAGGATGAATTATTTTCTAATGTTTCTAATGAAAAGTAGTTTCTACGGATGCATTTGAACTCTTTGCATACAAACAAAAACTTACAGTTTCTACAGATGCTTTTGAACTCTTTGCATGCAAACAAAAACTAAGAAAATAACATGAGAAAAGTATATTTTAAATGATTCTAGACTAGCCAAACTTCCCCAGTAGATTATTTTTGAAGTAACTGCCAAATTAATAATTAATTTAAATTTACGCTATGGTGCCACCATCTATCAAATTAATAATTATTAATTTAAATTTAGGCTAAGGTGGCGCCATCTGTTAATTAATAATCGAACTATTAATTTTTAACTAATTTCCCAAATTAAAAATTTGTCTTTGCCTGAAATTGAATCCGGGATTTCGAGTTACTGTCCCAATGCCTTACCAGCTAGACTACCAAGGCTCCAGAAGATTTTCAATCTCGGGATGTATATAATTTAGAGATTATCAGACTTACGCTGTTGTCGGCGTAAGTCGCTGTTGTCGGCGTAGCCCGTCTGGGAAGTAACTGCCAAATTAATAATTAATTTGGCAGTTACTTCAAAAATAATCTGCTGGGGGAAGTTTGGCTAGTCTAGAATCATTTGAATCATGTAAATCCCCCTAGTAAAATGATGTCTATGATTAGTATATTTTAAAAATAATATTGATACACGAATATATTCTTTGTGTAAATATCACAAAAATGGCTACACAATGAAATTAGTGAGATTGACAAGAACGTGTGCAGATAAATTGGTGCAACCATTATTCTTGTCCTGTGTGATGGTGAGAGGAATATGTTTGTGCAAGAATCAATCTTGCTTGACCATGAGTGGTCATTTTATGTCAAAGCAGTTTTTATTAATTATTAATGATTATTAATGTTATCATTAATAATTTCATTACATAATTACATAATAATAATTACATAATTACTGCACCATAAGGTTAAATTCACCCTTATATACTTTTAAATTTTTATACGGCCTGCTTCATCCTAAAGATTGTTTATCCAGCCTACGACAGAAAATAATTGCCCACCCCTGCCTTAAAGGATGCGTAAAGGAGTGGTGTCTAAAAAATACCGGTGAAAATCCTAGGACAAAACAGAAATCTATGTATATAATCGTAACAAAAAGAATGCTAGCACAGAGAATAGAAGAGCATAGGAGGGATATATCTAAAGGTAAATTAACAACAGCTTTGTCAGTTGAAGCATACTTGGATGATTTGCTAATAAGCTGGGACCAAGCAAGGATCGTTAGAAAGCTGAATGCATCAAACTAAGATACAACTTCAAAAACACTAGAAATCATTGCAAGACAGCAGTCAGAAAACATTCTGAATGAAAAACCGGCCCAGCAGCTCTCCCCAGCATGGTTGTATTCCATCGAAAATCTGTTTCCCACTCTGTGCTAAGTTTAGTTTCAAATCCGAGGCCATGTTATTCATTTGTATTCATTTTAATCTCTAATGCTAAAACTCTATTTTTATATAGTTAAGTTGTTTACATTTAGTTATATAATAGTTGTATTAATTTTAGGTTTTATTTATTTTGCAACCATAACAACATTCTTTTTAGTCCCCTGATGAGGGCTATATGCTGAAAAACATTCATTAATTTTTAATAAATTGTTCTATATTGCAAAAAGTGCTTATTTTATAGATGTTTAACTAGTTTGATTAGTATAAGCAGTATAAGATTTATTATGGATTTCCTTTGTTAATTTGAATATTTTTGTGAGAAGCCAAACAGAACTCATATGATTCATCACCATATTTAGATTGTGCAATTATTAGAGTGAGTATTTCAAAATTGATGTTAACTAAAAATAAAAAGCTATTAAAAATTTTTTAATCAAAAATTTCTACAAATTTTATTTATTATTATTAAAAACATTTGTTGTAGTAAAAACTGCTTGTTTGCTTATTATTAATATATATACCGGCGTGGTGTGCTTGTGTGTGTATATATATATATTTATTTCATAATTTGAAATAAAAAATTTGAAAATTCTAGCTGATAAAGAATTTTAGTTGTTGATAGATGCAAGTAGTTTAGACAAAGACCAAGGTCATGTATTATGGCAAGAGATAAGCAAGTAATCAAATTATATGGGAAAAAACTAAATGTTAAACAAATTCAATTTCTATTCAGTATTTTCAATTCTAGAAGCTCTGTTTTTATCATCATATTTTTTCTATCATTTTATTATGCTATGATTTTATTATAAAAATATAATGATATATCTATAATAATCTAATATGTATAATATCTATAATATGTAAAGTTTTTGAATTATTTATTTATTAGGAATAAATAGATAAACAATTATCTAAAAATTCACAGGAACCCGAAACAACTATATGTTACAAATTACTCTAAATCATGTTTGATACAAGGATAAAGAAAATTTTTCACCAAAATTTCAATTAATCATAAATTATTAAATTTAATAATCTTGATGACGGACCTGTTATACTAACTGTTCTGCATTTGGACATACAAAATTAGCAAATTGACATATGTGTCTATATATTGTGAAAGTTTTAAGTAAACCTATATACATAAAATGAATGCTACTTTTTAAAATTTTGTAGAATCAAATCTTACATTTACTTACAAGTATCAATTTTTTGAAAATATTAAAACTGTTTGGAAGGTTTTGCAATTTTTATGACAATTGTTAATTTACACATTATAAATGAAATACATATTAAGTATGTATTTAAAAAAATATATAAGAATTTTTACTAATGTATAAATAAATACCACTATATTTTTTAAAGTAAAAACTAATTGCCAGATAGAAAATTGGATTACACTGTATGACAGTTTTTTTTTAGTGCAATATTTTGAACAAAATTTTTTCTTAATGTTTGGCAAAATTTGGACTTGAAAATAATATTTATTTATGATATGTAACTAGGCATAACTTCCATATGGATTATAGAATTAAAATAAATAAAATAGATATTACATCTTAAAACAAGTGTAGAATGGGAAATAATTAATATTGGTCCTGTCAATCATATCACTTTGAAATTGATACATGATTTTGTAGTGTTTTAGAAAGAACACTTATATTGAAAAATTAATTAAATTCAGTTTTCATATTTTTCAAAATAAATATCTCATAATAATCTTCAAAAAGTAGTCTAAACAAACATGTGTATGTGTGTTTAGAAAACTGTCTATTTTTCCCTTACCTATAATTTATAGAAAGTTTTCCCTTTTTCACATCTGCAGAGAACATCTATAACCATGTATGTACTCATATATGTATTTTCTTTGATCAATGAAAACATCGATCAAAGAATAATGTTCTAACTTCAAGGAACTACAGATAGTTCTCGATTAGTGTGAATAATGGGTCCCACTAATTTCTTGCACTATTCAAATTCGCATTATTCAAAATATTAACTATATGTAAAATATGGTAATTGGTTCTTGCTTTTTGAGATTCCAGCCATTAGCCAACCTCACAAAGAATAACCACAATACTAACTGTTTAAGAAATATTTATTTTCATATTTTACATCGTTGTTCATCATCTAAAATAATAACTTACCAGGAATTCCGTCTCATACCATCATCAAACCAACCACCAAATCAAAACCAAAATAAAAATCAATTTTTATTTAATCAAAAATCTTTACGATAACAAAGCTGAATAATAGTAATGCTAAATGGCTAACGGTAAAAAAGCCTAGCTTTCTGGTGTTTCACCCCTTCAAAGCCAAGTGACTGTTCTTGGACTGCTCCTCGTCCGGTTTTACTAACCGAATATTAACGGTAATTTGTTAATTGACATCATAATTTCAAAATCGTGTGACCGTTCTTGGACTGCTCCTCGTCCAGTTTTACTAATTAACATGGTTTTACTAACCGAAAATTAACGGTAGTTTGTTAATTGACATCATAAATCTTACTAACCGAAAATTAACGGTAATTTGTTAATTGACATCATAAAAGGAGCGGAACTTTGTTAGTACCATTCTTGGACTGCTCCTCGTCCAGTTTTACTAACCGAAAATTAACGGATAATTTGTTAATTGACATCATATTTACTAACCGAAAATTAACAGTAATTTGTTAATTGACATCATAAAAGTCTTACTAACCGAAAATTAACGGTAATTTGTTAATTGACATCATAAAAGGAGCGGAACTTTGTTAGTACCATTCTTGGACTGCTCCTCGTCCAGTTTTACTAACCGAAAATTAACGGATTCTTGGACTGCTCCTCGTCTGGTTTTACTAACCGAAAATTAACGGTAGATCTTGGTCTTGGACTGCTCCTCGTCCGGTTTTACTAACCGAAAATTAACGGTAATTATAATTGACATCATAAAAGGAGCTTTGTTAGTAAGACTGATCTGTGTTATGCTCCTCATTCGGTTTTACTAACCGAAAATTAACGGTAATTTGTTAACGCCATCATAAAAGGAGCTTTGTTAGTAAGACTGATCTGTGTTTACAACTGTTCCTCGTCCGGTTTTACTAACCGAAAATTAACGGTAATTTGTTAATTGAATCATAAAAGGAGCTTTGTTAGTAAGACTGATCTGTGTTTACAACTCTTCGTCCGGTTTTACTAACCGAAAATTAACGGTAATTTGTTAATTGACACTTGTTTGGTTTTACTAACCGAAAATTAACAGTAATTTGTTAATTGACATCAATCTGGTTTTACTAACCGAAAATTAACGGTAATTTGTTAATTGACATCAGTTAGGTTTTACTAACCGAAAATTAACGGTAATTTGTTAATTGACATCATAGGAGGAGACGGAGCTTTGTTAGTAAGACTGGTCTATGCTTACAACTCGCTGGTTTTACTAACCGAAAATTAACGGTAGTTTGTTAATTGACATCATAAATCTTACTAACCGAAAATTAACGGTAATTTGTTAATTGACATCATAAAAGGAGCGGAACTTTGTTAGTACCATTCTTGGACTGCTCCTCGTCCAGTTTTACTAACCGAAAATTAACGGATAATTTGTTAATTGACATCATAGTTATTTACTAACCGAAAATTAACAGTAATTTGTTAATTGACATCATAAAATCGAAAATTAAGGGTAATTTGTTAATTGACATCATAAAAGGAGGCGGAGCAATAGTGTGACCGTTCTTGGACTGCTCCTCGTCCGGTTTTACTAACCGAAGTGTGACCGTTCTTGGACTGCTCCTCGTCCGGTTTTATTAACCGAAAGTTTCACCCCTTCAAAGCAAAGTGACTGTTCTTGGACTGCTCCTCGTCCGGTTTTACTAACCAAAAACTTGTGACCGTTCTTGGACTGCTCCTCGTTCGGTTTTACTAACCGAAAATTGACTGTTCTTGGACTGCTCCTCGTCCGGTTTTACTAATCGAAAATTTAAGGTAATTTGCTAATTGACATCATAAAAGGAGCTTTGTTAGTAAGACTCGACTGTTCTTGGACTGCTCCTCGTCCGGTTTTACTAACCGAAAATTAACCATTCTTGGACTGCTCCTCGTCCAGTTTTACTAACCGAAAATTAACGGATTCTTGGACTGCTCCTCGTCTGGTTTTACTAACCGAAAATTAACGGAATTTGTTAACTGACATCATAAAATGGGATGGACCTTTGTTAGTAAGACTGATCTATGCTTACAACTTGCATTAAAATGGACCTTTGTTAGTAAAACTGGTCTATGCTTACAACTCGCATTAAAGACCTATAGATAATTTGTTAATTGACATCATAAAAGGAGGCGGAGCTTTGTTAGTAAGATGGTCTATGCTTACAACTCGCATTAATTGAATATTTGCTCTCACTAACTGTCTTACAACTCGCATTAATCGAATATTTGCTTGCACTAAGTGAAAAACGGTATCATTTTTATAAGTCGCACTAATCGAATATCGTAACTGAAAAACGGTATCAATTTTATAAGTTGAGATCGGAAGAGCGTCGTGTAGGTGAAAAATGGTATCATTTTTATAAGTCGCACTAATCGAACATCACATTATTCAAATGTGCACTAATTGAGGCCTGCCTGTATATTTAAAGTGGCAGCATTCAGGTTAAAACTAAAATGGGATAATTGTTATTTTTATTACTGTAAAATAATAATGATGACCAATCATAAATATGAACTCTGACCAAGGTAGACTTTCATGTGAACTGCAATGCACTGATATCAAATGAGACAGTGAGACAGCATAGGATTATCAATGTAATGAATTCCTGCAATTTAGGATTTAAGTTAGAATAACAGTTTGAAAAATCACGTCAAAGTGAATCAATAAAAATATAGAATTTGAAATTAAAAATTTACTTTACTTAATAAAAATTATTTCTAGGCTAATGATTAATTTATTTAAATTCAAATTTAACTTAATTTTCACATATATATTATTAACTTCTAAATTATTGAAATCCAATGTAAAGTATATCTAGCTGTTGTCACAAACCAAACCATAAATTAATCTATCATCCATTATTTCTCTTTACAAAACTGCCCTTATAACATCTTTAGTAGATGATGTCAATCATGATGCATTTCCTCCTCCTTATACCTATTAATATGTTGAATAAAGTTATTTCCATAACAATTTACTAATAGTTCCTTAATTTTCACTCTTTGGCTAAAGCAATGACTGGATTTTATATAAGAAAAACCTTCCAACATAAAAGGTTTTAACTTACCCTATATTTATTTTTAGGTTAAAGAAGCTGAAAAAGATGCAGAAGAAGCATTAAATGAAGCACAATTAGCATTTCAGCGAGCACAGGCAGCTAAAAATCAGTCTGAAAATGTATCAGCAGAATTAGAACAGTTGTTAGACAACCTTGATAAATTTTTAACATCAGAAGGAGCTCGTCCTTCTGAAATACGTACTTTAGCTGAAGATGTAAGTAAATTTTAATCTTTTATATAAAATATTGTCTTACAGTATTTTAATTAATGAAAATAAAGTAATTATTTCAGATTTTTAAAGTTTAGTAATCTTCATTCTGAAAAATTTTTAAAATTAGATACAGATATTCCTGAACTTACGATCTAACTAATACTTACAGCAGTTCAAATCCCTAAGCAATGATCTGATATATGGAAAGCATCCTTTTTGTGTATAGTACTTATATATTATTTTTGTGTTCATTAAGTTAATTATGACAAAATGGCCTGTAATAATAAATATTGGTAATGGGTCATCCATAAATTTTAGGTATTTCTGACTTGTGATGGTACAGTTCAAATCAAACTCTGTTGTAGATTGAGGACTACCTATATATATGATACTGCAAATCAGGGTATTTACTATAATTAAAGATAAGATATGAAATAATCAGGTTGTGTTAAGTCTACATTATCAGTAAATTTGTATAAACACTTAGAAAATTTATAATGATTTAAATAGTATATGGCACCATCTGTCAGATTAACTATATAGGAAATCTTCAATTTTGAACCACCCATTTGTAATTTAAAAATATCTCAAATTTATTGATTGCCCATTACTTTTATTCATTATAGTACAATACAGTAAAATGATATAAAAAAATCTAGTACTACTAAGCAGGAAATAATATAAAAAATATTATTGTGTGAAGTACTTTCAGAAATTCCATCATCTGTTCTTTAAATATTGGAAAGTATCAAGGATGGTTCCATAAATTTTATTGGGGGAACAGAACCCTCAAAAAGATAGTCCATGCAAAAGATGACCTGTTAAGCTGGATAATGATGTGCTGAGAACTGATGTTGAGAGGAATCCCGAGGAATTGGCCATAATCATCCATTCATCCCATTCAACTATTCACAGGCATCTATCTATGACTTTGTTGTGTGTCAAAACTGGGTAATTGGGTACAGTGGTGGACAAAAGTATTGATACCCTCCCCATTTTTTTATTATTTTGGCAATATTTAAAGTTGTTATTTCTAATATTGCCAGTGTTCAAACTTATAATTCCCAAACCAATTCGATGTACTATCACTGCAGTTTTTAGATTTGCATTCATTTCTAAATTCTAATAATCTTTAGAATTAATTCAATAATTTTCCATTTCTGTGAAATAAAAATTTATTAATTAATTCTTAGGATAATATTAACATAAAAATTATTCCAATAAACCTAGGAATTCTCATTCATAACTTATTTCATATTTCATCAATAGAAAAATCATTAGTTTTAAAATATAACATATGGTAAATAATTACATCTTGGAATACATCATAAAATAAAACAATATTATCTAAACAGATAAAAAGAATTAAGTTGTATTACATGTAAAATGAACAAAAAGTTATAAAATTTATCAATTGAACCATTTTGCTGATACTAGAATTCAATTTAAAAATAAATAATGCAGTAAATTAGTTATCCAGTGATAAGATTTATTTTACTCAAACTGTTTAAGCAAACCTATATTCAAGATAATGAAACATCAGAGAACAAATCTAGAAGAGGGATGTGAGAGAAGTGTTCTCTGGATCTCACAATGACTTTAAATAGCATTCTCTATAATAAGAAATGGGTAAACCATAAATTTTCAACATTATTCATAGAGAGTTTTATAAACATTGGAGTGATATTTTAATCAAGAATATAATTACATAGAATTCAGTGAATTATATTTTTTTTTATAATTTAAATTTTCTGAGTTCAGTAATGAAATAAAATATGGCCATTTAAAGAAAATTTCAGAATTAAAACACTAAAATGTCACGTTACAGCATAAAGAAAAAATTTGATAAAGAGTAGGATATGATTGTGTCATATCACATTTCTCTACAACAGTAATTCTTAATCTTTTCAGAGCTACAGAACACTTTTAATTGTAAAAAATTTTTGTGGAACATCAAAATAAATAGTTGAAATTGAACTGCCTATATAAAGCAACTCAATATTCAAACTAATATTAAAAATATGCATCAATCCTTAATATATCTTCTATTAAAAATTACACATTGCATATATTCATATTTTATAATTTCATGGAATATTTGGGGAATATTTGTGACAAGTTTACAGAATAGCAGTTAAGAGTTACTGTTTTACAATATGATTTTATTAAATATTTGTTCAGCAGAAAATATAAAAATATTAAAATTTTCTGAATATCAATATTTAACAAAGATTAAATGATAAAAAAATCAGATTCAAAATACACAACAGAAATTATGCTGCAGTTGATGGAAGTTGAAAGCTGATCAGCATACACATGATCACTAAGAGCACAAATCTAATGTTTGAAATTGGCTATAAAGTAATTATCTCATATTTTTTTATTTTTTATTTTTAAATGCAGACATCAGAAAACACAAATTGTTGATCAGAAATATCAGCAATTTCTACATTTCCAATTAACATTAACTAATAATAATATATATAGTAGTTGCTGTCATGTTTATTTGGTAAAAAATATTGAATCTTCTTCTATACTGCTTTTTTCAGAGTATAATTGTCAAAGACTATACAGCACTAATAAGCGGTCCTAAAACACATAAAACACTTTATTTACGAGTACACTTTATTTTTTACATGGGCTGAGGTTCCTAATTGTATTTATAAAATATTTTAATATCTGTTTAAAGTATTTATTTAAATTATTTATGGAAAATATTTAAAAATCTGTTTAAATCCTGACATCTATTTAATTTAAAAATATGTTCTTTGTTATACTGGCTTGTAAGGATTGTCTTTGGCTACTTTTTTTATGGTTTTGTGTATTATCGGATCATACACGATAGAATATGGCCGTTGGTCTTTATATACTGGCTTGTAAGGATTGTCTTTGGCTACTTTTTTTTATGGTTTTGTGTATTATCGGATCATACACGATAGAATATGGCCGTTGGTCTTGGTATGGCTGATTTTTATTCTGTGCTGTTGTTATTACAGTATTATTAGCCATTGCTTTAATAATGTCATCATATATCACTTTCATTGTTCTAAACTTATATCCATATTTTTCCCCTTGTGCAATTATATATTGCATTCATTGTCTTTATTTTCATGCAAATTGGTATTCATTGTCTTTGTCTTCTTGTTTCATACAGTGTGTATGTATCCAGAACAGAACTCTAAATGACGCCATTTTATACTTCATAGGATCTTGGGACCAGGTTGGTTTAATGACTGGAGTGTATGTCGGTTTTTTATATATATATTCATGTAATACTCCCATTTTTTACAATTACTTGCACATCTAAGTAATGAAATGTGTTTTCTTCAAATTGTTCTATTTTTAAGGATAGACCTAAACTCTCATCTATTAATGACTGCATAATCTTGGTATTCTTATGTTTATTCTTCAATATAATACATATATCATCTATATAGCATATGTATAGCCTGATATTATCATTAAATTTGTCTATTACTTGGGCCTCTATGTCTGACGTCCAATTCTGCCATTACTCCTGCCAGAGGACCTCCTATCAGTACTCCTTTCTTTTGCTTCCCTTCAAACATGAAATATGAATTATATGCTATCAGGTGACATACATCTCTTAGAATGTTAGTATTCATTTCATTTAAATCCAGATGCTCAAGCATAAATCTGTACATCTTTTTGCCGCAAGTGTATGTACAAACATCATATAAAAAGGGTTGTTTATATGAATATTATAACTATTTCAAAAACCAAAAGATGCCTAAACATGCAAATAGGAGAGCACAAAACAGACTTAAAAACAGGTAAACTAAGTATTGCCCTGGCTGTTAAACCCTATGAAGAGGATGTTAATATAGATTGGGAAAGTACTAAAATAATAAGGAATATCGCGAGCAACATAGGTGGCAGCACAGCTGAGGCTTTGGAGGTAGAAAAAGGAAAATAAAGATAAATGTAATTAATGACAACAATCCCGAAAACCTCCTGATGGCATGGTGATGGTGTGCAAAATCTAATGTGTAAATAATATCGTATGAACACGAAAAAAATCGTATATATATGACAAAAACTTTTTGCTGCCAGTTTATGTACAAACATCGTATAAAAAGGGTTGTTTATATGAATATATAACTATTTCAATAAACTAATAAGAATATGTGAAAAAGTTTAAAAATGAAAACAATTCTAAATTTTTGAAAAACTGTGCGTTCTGAAAGAAGTATAGTGTTCTAAAGCGGTCGTTAAAAAAAGAATGTGTTTACAGATTACTGATGAGAGTCTCAAAGTAAGACCGAAAATGTCTTCAAATAAAAAATAGTTCCTGTTAAAGAGCTTTAAGTAGAGTAAAATTGTTACTAAAGAACAGGAGTTATAGCAGACAATATTTCTCTATCTTTGTTTTGAACAATAAATACCATAAAAGCTGACTGCTGTAAACATTAGTATGTGACATTGGGCAAGATGAATTCTTGCTGATCTGATCAAGAATTTAATGGTTAGATAAAGTGAAAATTGCATAACTGAGAGTTAGTTTTATTAAGGTTTCTGTAACAGTATTTAATTCTTACCTGATAGATCAATCTTCTTGTCATTGTAAGGTTTTCTATGTATATAAGAATTATATTCTTTTTGAGATGAACTTTTATGATAAAAACTTCTTTCTTGTCCAGTCTTACTTTTTGGAAAATGGCATGTTATATCTTTATTAAAACTATGTTTTCTATCCCATCTTTGAAAATACGAGTCTATATTAAAAAACTCTTTAGATTTTGCTGCTTCTGTTGAGCTTATGTGCAATTTTTTATTTGTTATGGTATTTTCATTTTTAGAAATAACTTTTTTGGGAGCTATTTTAACATCCGAACTTTGAAGAGATTTTAAGTTAAATTCTTTGGCATCAGTACTTGATTTAAGATTATTTGCATCTATAACTGAAAGAGCCTCTAACTTTGAATTTTCTTGATGCTTGGTAGACTGATTAGACATAATGATTGATGAAGGATGTGAAATATATTTATCGACAGGATAAAATTCATCTGATAATATTTGTTCCAAATTATTATCATTACATATGGCCTAAGAAAAAAATAATTAAATTAATAAAAATGACTTATAAACATTGTAAATTTAAGAATTTTAATTTATTAAATTAAGTTTAATATAATTTAAAATTTGTATGAAAAATTACCATATATACTTGTACAAACCAAGAAGTTTTTCTGAAAAAAATTTTGAAGGAATTACCTCATACACAGGGTAGTCAAAAATTGAACAATTTTTCAAGATAGTAAAATTCACTAGCTCAGTTGCAGCACTTTCCTATCATGTCCTTGCTTAAGCTGCATGATCAGCCATATTTCTTCCTAACAAATATCATCTTGCTCGAGTCTTTTAATTTTTTGTTAAAAATATGTGAATAAGTATGACTATACAAATTTAATATTTTTGTCAGTATTTAAATATCCAATACTGCATGAGATACAACTGAAAATATATAAAGTGGATGCAATGAATTCACATCATGTTATTAGCATATCCGATGATGGTGGTGGGATCCACCATATTAATTACTAAAAAATCCTATTTTCATCTCAGTTCTATTATTAAAAATATATGGATGTGGGTGAATGTTGATATTTAAATATATTCAAAAATATTAATTTATTTGCCATTTCACAAATAAAATTGGAAATGTGTAGATCAATCTTTTTTATCAAGGACTATACAGCACTAATAAGCAGTCCTAAAACATATAAAACACTTTATTTACGAGTAACATGAGGGTCTCCAAGTAAGACTGAAAACGTTTTAAAATAAAAAATAGTTCCTGTTAAAGAGCTGTAAGTATAGTAAATTGAGAGAGAAATAATCTTGTTATTAAATAAATATAGTACATTATCTAATAATAATGCATTTTTAAATCTCTAATAAATTGGAATGTCAAAAAATAGATTGTAGATGTGGAATCCAGCAAGATCTAAATTAAATAATTGTAATGGATATTTCAGTTGATAGAATTTATAATTATTGAAATTAAATTTTGTGTAAAAATTGAAGATGTTTGAAGGAGAGAGGGAACTAGAAAAATCTACTATAATCAAACAGTGATGGAACTAGATTTCTTTATGTTAGACAATAAAGTAATTGGAGCATCTATCATCTAAGAATAAATAAGATAATTTCACCTTCAAAGAAGGACAGAAGAGAATTGGTCAGGAGGGATATAGAAAAAATAGATGTTGGATGCTCAATAAATGTAGTTGAAGACAAGAAATCCCATCCTCTTGACAATCACGTGATGAGGACTATGAATGAAGTTGTAAAAATATTGAAAGAATGAAGAAGTAGATATTTCTTTCATTCTCTCTTTCTTCCAGGTATGATCTCCCATACCAAATAACTCTCCTTACTTTCAGCTGAAATCTGTAAAGTCTCATTGAATTATAGATCTCTATTGGCTTATATTTTAATCTTTGACATTTTTGTTTTCAATATGGTAATTAGTTTAAATAATAATAGTTAATATTGCATTTTATTTCTTATTTGTTTTAAATATTGATGCATTTTATTTTTTGTGTGTTTCTGATTCATTTTTCTTGTTCTGATCTCTTTGCCACTTATTCATGTGCTGAGATCAGAGATCAGTCATTTCCTGACAATACCAATATCAAAAAAATTTTTACACGTTTGTTGCATGATCTTTATGTTGCATAGAAATGGGATTGTTGGGTAACAGGACCCATAGAGATGCCCACATTGCAAATCCTTACAATTACATCACCATTTCTCCTATAATAATTTTCCTAAAAAATTATTATAGGAGAAATGGTGATGCATCAAAAATGTCATAACTTACTGCCTAGTCTCTCTAGAAACATGACTGAAAAAGGAAAATTATCCTTTTAAAATATTTTTTGTCTTATAATAGCCTACCTTTTCCTAAATAACTTGAACTGAATGATTAAGATTTCTTTGTATAGTCAATTTGAAGATCATATTTTTATTGGTCATTAATATTTTAAAATTCATTTTTAAAAATTTTTCAAAAATTGTTTATAATTATTAAAAATTTATTATTATGTTTAATGCTTTTCATAAGAGAGAAATATTTTTTACTACTTTTTTGGTATTTACATAACTCTGGCTATATTTAATGTAAGTTCTTTATATTTTATATGAAATGATAAGAAGTTCTAATTACATTTTTAAATCATGTTGGGCATCAACTATTCTAAGTATTTATAATTTTCATACAAATTTGAGTTGTTGTTAACTGATGATAGCTGAAAAACCAAAAATGCTCTTAATAAATAAAATTTTAGATGTGATAAAAACACTTTATCCCACTTAAAATCTAAAGCTTTTTTTTCTTTTTGTTTTAAGGCTTGTTAAAGCAGATATCTTAATACTTCTTGATTGTGGCTTGTTTTCTAAGTTCATAAGAGACTTCTATAAATTCTGTTGCAAATATTTAGACAAAATTTTGTTTCTATTTAGCTAAAACTGGGCAGCATTTTGCCGAAAAAATTACTAAACAAATAATAATAAATGAAAATAAAAACTGTGTAAAATTTTGTTACAGTAATGATTTTTTAAAATTAATTAATCATATTGTGTAAGTAAAGTTTCCATTTGCTCATTTCTTATAAAAGCAAAATAGCAAAGAAATTAAACTTCTCTGTTCCTTGCAATTTCATCTAATTGTAAAGATTCTGTGGAAATTTTGCTACAAAATAGGGCAAATGTTAATGTGATAGGAAAAAGTTGTTGTACATCTTTATACCTCACTATTATGAAGGTAAATAAAGAAATTGTCAAGTTATTGTTACATTTTGCAAAACTTTTAGAAAAATTTGCATATAAAAAGCAAGAAAAGATTGACTTAATCAAGATCATGCCAAGAGTAATTGTTGCTGTGGTAACTGCCAAACATGATTTGCTATGTGGCATGAAACCCAATAAAATATTTACATCTGAATCCTGCCACTGGGATGCTGTGCACCCCTTGTACCTGCTTGGTATATCCTGACTTTGATGTAAAAAAATATAAAAAAGCAATTAAGCGTAATCTAATCTGTGACAAATCAACCAAATAATTGGAGATGATTATTGTTTGGATTAGAATGTCTAATCTGTGAAAATATTATTTTTTATAATTCACAAAATAAATCATATTTTAACTAAATAAATAAACAAGCACTAACACAGGAGACTAAAATTTATTTATTTATTTAGTTATTTATATGTCGTTAAGTAGGATAGTGAATACTTTATGTATATTTAGTAAATCATATTTTCTGAACCAACTTTTTTAATATGGGGAAGAAGATGAGACTCAATTCTGCTTGGGCTGGCAAAAAACTTACAATCAGATTTGAGGAGAGTTAGATACAGATCTGTTCAGAGTAGCATGGGGGGAGAGAGAGAGAGAGAAGTCAGTGTTTGAAGATAAAGGGAAAGAAGGACTCTGAGGGATATCTGGAATGGACCTGTGATTACCAATATTTGGTGACTGCTAGATATTGGTGATGTGATCATCAGGTTTTGGAAGAAAAGAGGTTTTACTGTACTTCTCTGTGAACATTTTTTGCAGGTGTTCAAAGTGTCTGGACAGTGGAGGCTTCAGGAGAATTCAGACTTGACCTTCAAAGTGTTTATTTTGTGGATGCTTGTATCATCAATTAGTTAACATTCTTTTTCAACCCAACTCTTGACACTACATTTTACTTACTATACATGACAGATATAGTATACTGTGCAAAGTCGCGTAGAGATTTGGGTATGGCATCAGGAAGGGGCCAGCAACTGATTGCCATGGAAGTCATTGACAAAGTTGTTATTGCTATGGCTGATAGTGCTCAAAATTCATCCAGTGTCCATATGGTAGCATATAATACATTTTAGGTTATGGTAACACCTTTTTCCATTCCCTGTTTCACTCTCTGAAAAGTGCTGCAATACATTTTACACTGATATCCCATACAAGATCCATATGGTGCAACAATTAAAACTGCAAGACATGCAGGCAGAAATGGGTTTTTACTCATTGGCTTTAGACAATGATGGATGTTGATGACATATGGTTTGGGAATATTCTATGGACATATGAGGTGTATTTTTCACTAACAGATGCAGTGAATATACAGAATTGCCATATATGGGGTCATCCCATCAACATGTGGAGGAAGAGCTATTGCATTCAGTCTCTGTGACTATGATGTGGTTCACCGCTAATTTTATTCTTGGTTCATTTTTCTTTGAGAATCTAAGAGCTTGTAGATCAGTAAAGCATCCCATTAAGAATGCACATTACCATGACCTTCTTGCTCAGCATATGATTCCTGCCTTACAAGAAAGAGGTTTTTAGAGACCACTATCTTCATGCAAGAAGGAGTAACGCTGCATATTGGCCAACCAGTAAAAGAACTGCTTTGTGCCAACTTCAGCAATGAGAACATAATATCCAGAAGTTTTCCATATGCTTGGCCTCCACATATTCCATGTTTGAATCCCTGTGATTTTTAATTATGGGAATATTTGAAAAATTGAGTCTATCAGGGAGAAGTACAGCAAGTGGCTGACCTAAAAGACGAGTATAAATCAGCATGTTGCTGAAATTCCACCAGAAATGCTTTGTGTGACCATTGCATAATACTCATATACATATTACAGCGTTTTATGTAAACAAAGTCAAAAAATCTGATTTATAACCCATGCATTGATTTGCCAGAGTAGCAATGACTATGGCAAAGCAATATGCATTTATGGTCCATACAAAAGTGTTTTAGAGGGCATGAGTGGATAATTGCCCCACAATCAGTTACCATAAACAAATGACTAATAACCAAAAATTCTAAGTGTAGTGATATAGTACTGTAACATTTTTTTTATTTATTAATTTTACTTTTTCACAGTTTTTAAGCCTAGCACTAGTGTGTGAGTATGTTTTTAAACTTTTATATGACTAGCAAATGAAAAAGAATGCAGTTTACTTTATGGCAATATTTGCTTTACAGCAATGATCTGCGACATAACCTGCTGTATTAGTAAGGTATTCATCATTAATCAGAAAATAGTGACATTTTATAATTGAGAAGAAACAGTATTGTATTTATTAATTATAATCAAAACAGAATACAAATAATTGTTATCACAGTGTAAAATTTTGATGAACAATAACTGATTTACATAAAATTTTACTAAACTTCTATACAAATAACTGCATCATTAAAATATTATATAAATAATGATATAGTTACCAAGAATTCTGAATCTTCATTCACATTAAAACATTTTTAATGAAAAGTAAATTAATAAGCAATAGAAAGTTTAATTATGGCAAGTGATATCTTAAACAGTGCAATTAAACTTATTTGCACATCAATCTGACAAATATTTCTTTGATTGAGATGCAAAGTCGCGAATTTGAACAAATGCAATACTATTAATTATAACTAAGCCTAACGGTTATTTTTATAGACTATTTTTCATAGACTTTAAGTAACAGCTGATTACCATAATCTTCGAATTTTCTTCAAATCTATTAATATTAAATTTTCATGATATTGGCCCAAAACATGAATATTTTTTCCTCTTATTTACATCAATAATATCGCCTCCACATTAATTATTTCCAAAAGAGTTTATTCCAAATTGGCCCAAATAATAACACGAATTTTATTCAAATAGGATATTCCCCGAGATATTG
Source organism: Olivierus martensii (assembly GCA_000484575.1). NCBI lineage: Eukaryota > Metazoa > Arthropoda > Arachnida > Scorpiones > Buthidae > Olivierus > Olivierus martensii. Next base: position 95,267 of record AYEL01078687.1, read on the forward strand.
TGCAAATACAGTAGTTAAATATACAGGGTGATTCAAACAGGTTGTGCCAAAATTTACAGACTTGTAGAGAATAAAATTCTGAGTAAAAAGTCTAGTCGCGTTTTTTGATTTGAGGCTCCGTTTAAAAGATATACCTCTTTTAAAGCTAGCCAATCCCCATCGAGTACATAAAGCGTCACGACGCGTCGCTCGCCTTCTTATTACCCAGTAGTAAACAGGAAAGCGACGTAATGCGTTGCGTCTTGGCAACGCGACGCATCGTGACGCTTTGTGTACTCGATGGCAATTGGCTAGTTTTAAAGGGTTATATCTTTTAAACGAAGCCTCAAATCAAAAAACGACGCGATTCCAAGCTTCATTCGTGCACAACACTAGTAAACAGGAAAGCGACGTAATGCATCGCGTCTTGGCAACGCGACGCATCGTGACGCTTTGTGTACTCGATGGCGATTGGCTAGTTTTAAAGGGTTATATCTTTTAAACGAAGCCTCAAATCAAAAAACACGACTAGACTTTTTACTGAGAATTTTATCCTCTATAGGTCTGAAAATTTTGGCACAAATTTTTTGAATCACCCCTGTATAAACCTAATTCATTTAACTAATTTACATATATAGTGAAACTCCTCCGAAATGGACTCTAGTTTAACGGATAATCCTTTTATCCAGACGATATTTTTTAAACTGTCAAAATGAATTCTGCGCATTTTTACTCGCATTTAACCGACAACCCTCGTAAGCGTGTAACGGACAATTTTATTTTACCACGTAATAGAAACCTCACTCCTCTTTATTAAGGATGATATCAACGATTCCACTCGTTAAAAAGATGAACAACCGTAGATTAATGGAAGTGCAAGTGAATTCCAATGAATACTTCACACTCTTAAAAAATGTGGATTCGCAGTAAAAAAATACACGTCATTAGACATCTTCAGTAAAGAGTTACTTTCCTTAACTTTTCCAGATATGCTCATTTATTTATGACATCACATACGCTTAATACATTTGCATAGAAGTGAATTTTAACGTTCCAAAGTTAAAAATTCCTTCTACGCAAAGAAAGTTAATAAAATGTTCGATATACAAAAAAATAATACACTAATTACTGAAAATAATAATAATAATTTAGTATACTATAAATTATTTCCCTTCTATGCAAAGAAAGTTAAAATGTTCGATATGCAAAAAAATAATACACTAATTACTGAAAATAATAATAATAATTTAGTATACTATAAATTATAATAGAAATTAAGTACAGTATTTTTTGACATCTACCTAAATGAATAGGATGCTTTCCAGTTAGCAAAGCTCCTCGAGAAGGAGAGCAAAGAGGTTGAACATAATAATTATTTAGGACCACTCCATTCGCTGCCAGAACATCAAGATTTGGTGTTGGTATTTGTAGAGAGCCGTGAAAACTGACATCATTCCAACCCTATTATAGATTAACATAAGTATTTTTATATATTTTGAACGATATTTCAAATTCCTATGTTTTCTAACCGTGAAAACTGACATCGTTCCAACCCTATTAAAAATAGTTTAATATAAGTTATTTTTATATATTTTGAACGATATTTCAAATTCCTATGTTTTCTTATATAAATAATTTAATCGCTAAAGAAAATCGACGAATATAGTACTTTAATACTCACAAGATCATCGATCAAAATAAATATTATATGAGGTCTTTTCCCTTGTATTATAAAGTTAAAAATCACAACAAAAGCTAATAAAAATGTTCCATATACAAAAAAATAATACATTCATTACTGAAAATAATAATAAAAATAATATATTGTTAATTTAGTGTACTACAAATTATAACAGAAATTAAATACAGTATTTTTTGGTATCTACCTAAATGAATAGGATGCTTTCCACTTAGCAAAGCTGCTCGAGAAGGAGAGCAAAGAGGTTGAACATAATAATTATTTAGGACCACTCCATTCGCTGCCAGAACATCAAGATTTGGTGTTGGTATTTGTAGAGAGCCATGAAAACTGACATCATTCCAACCCTATTAAGAATAGATTAACATAAGTATTTTTATATATTTTGAACGATATTTCAAATTCCTATGTTTTCTTATATAAATAATTTAATCGCTAAAGAAAAACGACGAACACAGTTAATACTCACAAGATCATCGATCAAAATAAATATTATATGAGGTCTTTTCCCTTGTATTGAAATAATAATACTAAACAGAATTATACAAAACAATTCTTTCATTTTCACTGGAAATCAAATTGATATCATATACTAAGATTAATACCGTACTAGTTTAGTACTGAACAAACGAATTCTAACGAAGTTTAATAATAAACTAAATAACGCTTTATATAATCTAATCATGGATACGACATGAATTTGTTAATTAAACTGTGCTATTTTATCAATATAATGAATACAAAGTAAACTAAATAACGTTTTATATAATCTAATAATAGATACGACATGAATTTGTTAATTAAACTGTGCTATTTTATCAATATAATGAATACAAAAATGAAATGAATTCAATGTTTCCAGTTATTTTTTAGTAAACAGATATAGATTTTGAATTAATTTATCGTGAATCGGGGGAAGTTGACCAAATTTTTCTTTCTGACCCTAAAACTCATATTAAATTTGAATATTTTCATTTCATATTTTAATACTTAAACTTACAAGGGTTTTGCATATATGATTCAATCAAAAAATTTGAAATAACAATCGGGCCATTATTTATATTTTAAAAAAATGTTGCAATTAATCATTTTGCCCCGAATATTCGGGGCAAGATGATTAATTGCAACATATTATGATATTCACTTTAATAAATAGCAAAAATTAATTCTTTACTCATACAGTAAACTTCTTGTTGACTATACCATGTATATTTTAATAGGATAAATTATAATTTTTTACTCATACAGTAAACTTCTTGTTGACTATACCATGTATATTTTAATAGGATAAATTATTAAATTCTATAAAATTAGAAGAATTAAATAAAATCAGAAATTTAGGTATCGCATGTGGCTCTCCAGCCGCAACGGTGGCTAAGTTGCAGCTCGAGAGCCACATGCAACTCTTTGGTACCTTTAGAATGGTTCTATATCATGAAAGTCAAGAATTAATATAGAGTGATCTCTTTTCATTAAGAAAGATGTAGGAGTTGTCCATATAAAATAAGCTATTCCAAACATTTAATAGAAAATAGTTTTTTTACTGATTTAATAGTTTTTCTAAGTCCTTCATATACAATTAGCATTAAACGTATAATGAAGTATTTATTGTGTAGGCCCTTGCCATATCTTTCATCGCCATTTTTCTATAAGCTCCTTTTCAATGTCCTGTAAAGTAGGTATAGCTCTACCATAGAACCAAAGACCTATGCTTATTTATTGTGGGCCCTTGCCATATCTTTCATCGCCATTTTTCTATAATCTCCTTTTCAATGTCCTGTAAAGTAGGTATAGCTCTACCATAGAACCAAAGACCTATGCTTGGATCCTAATATATGTTCTTATCATTTAATTTATGAAAATAAATTATAAATACAAAAATTTAAATTCGGCATCTAATTCTGAAGCGAAAATTGCCATCTTTCCCGTTGATAAAGGTGAGATGCAACTTTTAATCACGTGACTTAAAATGGCTAAATTTTAACGACATCTAAAGAAAGTATTTCTTTAAAGTATCGACTATACATTAAATATATTAATTTTTACTATGCTGATATTGTTGTGATTAATAATAATACTTCAAAAAATGATTGTATAATTTTTGATGAAAATTCCAACACTAACTGGGAATTTTTTCGATTTCCAATGCGAGTAATTGATAATCTGATAATAGCCATCATTCTATATTTTTGGCAGGCTTATAGAAAGTTATAATAAACCACTTTCTATCGCTACCTGTTTAAATTCTAGTGAACTAGAGAAAAATAAGCTACTTCCCCGATTACCATCTGGCCCCGATTCACTATAAAAAAATTATTGACCTAAGTCTGAAGATTATTATAATAATTTTGTTTAATATAGACTTAAATCTATGATTATTATAATAATTTTATTTAATATTGAGTAATGTCATATAATTAAACGCTTATCATAGAATCACACGATGTGTGCATTTTAATTTTTGACAATTCAGAAATTCGTATTTAATTAATATAGAATCTTTTTATTATTTTACTCATTCGCAATATTATAATTGAGCAAATAAAAGAATATTAAAAATTTAGATAGATGTTAAATGTTTGATATTTCTTTCAAATAAAATAGATTAATTTAACATGAGATATACAGCTATGATGCTATGTCATGCTGTAACACAAATTTTAACAAAACCTTTAACTCAAAGATTAGTAATCCAGTTGAAATGATCCCTAATAGAATATTTTGAATTAAATTTAATAGTTCTTCTTCTTCCAATTCCTCACCTGTGATTCTGCGGGAATACTTTACCTCGATGCGATCCCCTGGTCCGAAAAATGGTTCGAGGCAAGCGTGCTTGCCGGCGGTCGGTGTCCATATGAGGTCTCATCGCAGTCCCTAATGACGGTCGTAGTGCCCTACCAGCGGTTCCGTATAGGCACCCACGAAAGAGCCTTAAGTGTCGGGCGCGACAATCGCCAAATAGCACGAGATGACCTCTTTAGACGCCTTTTACCACACGCAGGGTCAAACGGTGGATATATTCTAACCTCTTACGCACAGGGGTTCTTCGTTTAATAGTTATTACAGGAGACTGAACATAAGATATTTTTGAAACAGATGAATCAACGGTATTAATTAATTTTAGTCTTCAAATTCGATTTTGATGGCCTATTGCAATGCCGAATTTTATAAAAATTAATCGCATAGTAAAAACTTATTAGGGGAAATCAACTGAATTTGAACGTTCTTTTTTTTTTAAATGGTTGAAGATAGCGGGTCATCCAGGTCAATTTCAATGATTTGATTTTTCTGCTAGATTATATCTTACGCGGTGCTTTGCCGCTTGTTATATATCTTTTTAAAATGTTCTATGTAATTTTAATTCATTTTTTACCGTTCTAAAATCTTTTTGTATTCTTGTGCTATGTCTTGAACTGAAGATGATTTACGTTATTTAACCAAAATTATCTTCAGTTTCGAGTTCAAATTTAAATCTATTGTCTTCTTCAAGTAATGTTTAAAGTTATGATGCTGCTTATTAATGGACTCATTTAATTATTTAATTTAATATTTGTTGATTATTTTATTTATAGGAGATCAAAACAACATTAACACATGGGTACCTGCATATGACAGAATTCGATATTTTTACAATATAAAACATCCAGGTGTGTGTGTGTGTTTAATAAAAATTCAATTAATTATTATAATTTAATATTTAATTATTTATATGTGAGTATTTTTTATTTGCTGGAGTCAGACAATGGTAAATTAAGTTATAACTTATTATTTCTTAATATATATATATTATTTTGGAAATCATTAAATATTTGTTTTTAAAGTATTTTGATGATAAAAGTTTGAATTTTATTTTCGCTTACATTTTTTAATATGCTTGAAAAATTATTTTATTATAAAAGATATATGTTAGAGCTGGACAGCAATAATTAAGTTAAAAATGATCTAAATAATATTTTTTAAATCATTAAATGAGAAAAGATATTAATTATTTTATTCTAAAAAGTTAATATACAGTAATATTAACTCTGATCATTTATATTTTTTAGGATCAAGCATAATGTTTAAAATTTTATTATTAAAACATATTACTATATTTTTACAAAAATCAAAATTGTGAATACAAAAAATTTTAATTTTACTTGATCATTATAATTATGCTGAAAAACAGTTTTAATCTTTTAAGAAACTTGGCACAATTTAATATAAATTTACTTCTAATTATTAAACTTTTTGTTGAATTTAAAAATAATTTTATATATTAGGTTTATTTAGATGTCCATGACTAAAGGAAAAATTTTTATAGTTTGAAAATGAAAGATAAAGATTTGAAAGAAATCATTTCATATTGATACAAAACAAATATGCTATTTTGAATCGATTAGTGATTCTTAATTTTCCAGTATATAAACAATAGCTTTATATAAAAACAGGGCCAGCTCTTAAGTTTTTTACTGCCTTTTTCTCATATCAAAAAAATTTGGTTCAGAAAAATACAATTTATTTTGTGAAATATAAAAAATACAAAAATATTATATTAAATTTAAAACAAAATAAACAGAAACTCTTGCTTTAAACGTTATAATATCATACAAAAGCACTATAAGCAAGGTATTCATAGATTTTTAATCGTGAATAACGTTTTCGGACTGGATTAGAGTCCATCATCAGTTCTACATATAAATTTTTAATCGTGAATAATGTTTTCGGACTGGATTAGAGTCCATCATCAGTTCTACATTCGACAATTCTCAGATCGTTATCGAACAAATTTTTAAAGACAGGAATAATAGCATAGAACAAAAGTTAATGTATTTACGTAAATGGTTCTTACAAAATTTTAACATTTAAGAATATAAAAGAGAGAACATAACTAACTTTCAACAATAACAATTTTGATAAAGTGGCGTAACTGCCTATACAAAATACATATATGTATTACACATGGTGAACCAATAACAACATTAGATATAAATATAGGTTCTATATCTACATATATAAATATATACGAATAAACACATAGGTATATGTAAGATACGGTTACAAAAGCAAGCATAAAAATATATATATGACAAAAGTAGCACGAGATAGCATATAAAATAAATAGAAAACCAGGATGACAGAGCCTACCTATGTTTACGCATTCTACAACAGCAATCTGATCTGCAAAAGGTAAACCTAGTACTATGCAAGGGTAAGCAAAGAAAAACCAACCATTAATATAAGAGAATAATCAGGGGAGAGGTACAACCGCATACCTATATTTTATTCACAGCAGCCCAAAGCCACGAGGGCGGCAAATCATTTGGAATATTATCATTAATCAACTTCTTATAGATCGAACGTTTTACCATCTGGATAGTTTCATGGGTGGTTAGGCCCTTCCCATCATAAACAGTCTTCACTACTGTAGCATTTGCCCATTGAATATCAATATTGGATTCATAAAACTTAGAGGCCAATGCTGTGGTCAGCCTACCCACCTCTATATCCGCTTTATGCTCTTTAATCCGCTTGTATATATTCCTCGCAGTACTCCCTATATAAAACTGCATCTCTCATCATTATTAAATACAGGGATTTCGTAGATGCCGGGTTTCCTACTATCTGATATAGGATCTTTCGCATTTCGTAAGTTATTATATAAGGTACTTCCCCTCTTCCATGCAATCTTATAACCAGAGGGCCTTACCATCTTATTACACGATTTAGTCAGGACTTTATCATGCGTAAGGTCTAGATATGTACACATGTCCAAGATAGGTTGTCCACTAGCTATCTTAGGGGGGGGCATTCACTAGGGAACCAGATATTTTATGCCAGACACCAAGCATAGTTTTATAATTGTAGCCATATTTTTTCCCTTGGTCACATATAGCGTTTAATTCATATTGCTTATCAGACCACTTTGTAATATGTGTACAAATCCTACTGAATAAAGCCCTAAAGCTATTTTATAATGGTATGGGTCATTGGACCAGGATGGAATCATAACTAACTTATAGGTGGGTTTTTTATATATTTTAGTAACATATTCACCATTTTCCGTATTCACTTGCACATCTAAGAAGTGAAAACGTGAAATCTAAGAGTTTTTAATCGTGAAATCTAAGAGTTCACAATTAAAAATCTATGAATACCTTGCTTATAGTGCTTTTGTATGATATTTTAAATTTAAAAATTACAAAAAATAATAATTTATAGAGTTTAGGTTAGGTTTTATTGCTTTTTTTTCATTTGTTTTGGTTTTTTAATACTTTCTTCTTTGTTAATCAAGGCAATCTTCTTTTTTTGCTTTTTAGAGAAGTGAGATGTGATTGCAAAATATACAAGCATACCTCACTTGTTGGCATTTTGCTAATATAGCTCTTCTCAGTTATATTCTATTTTATCTTATATCTATCTCAAAATTAAAATTATCTACAAAATAATACTTAGAATAGGATATAAAGCATAAATTTAAACATAGACAGGCCAGGCCTAGAGTCATCCTGAAAAACTGAAGGTGAGATATTGTTATTTGAACCCAAATCAATCAAGTTGATATGTGAATGCTTTAAAATGTGGCCATTTGGCTAAGTTTTTAGGCCTAGTGCTAGTACACTTAATGAATAATAGTGTAAATATGTTTTTAGGCTTTTATATGCATTATCAAATAAAAAAAGATTGTGATTTGCTTTACATGAAATTTGCTTTACAGCAGCCGTCTAGAATATAACTGCCACAATAATGAAGTATGCCTATAATTTCATTGCTGTTTTATTTTATAAAAAATGACAGAATGGAAGTTTTCTTTATTTATATAATGCAACTAATGAATCTTTTTAAAAAAATCATTACTGCAAGAGGAATTTACATATTTTTACTTATTATTAATATTTTCTATTAATTTTTTTTTATCAAAATGCTACCCTTGAAAATGTGCCACCTCAAGCAGACATTTGTTTTGCTAAGCCTAGAGCTAACACCTCATGTATAGCAATTTAAAATTTGAGAATTTGTAAAAATAAAATTTCAATTTTATATCAGTCCAGATTATAATTAATTTTGACTGATTGATTAAAATGTCTAAAAGTACTTTTTTATTATTTATTTAATTATAGATGATAATATTTTTGCATTTATTTTTGTCATTAAATTAATTTTTTTTCTTTTTTAGTTATTTGCTTGTGTAATTTTAGTGTTTATTTAAAAAGTCTTATTTATTTCCATTTTTCATATCTTCATTTTTTGACAAAAGATTTTTAAGTTCTTAATAAATTCTTAAAATGCTAGAATATAATTAAATTTGTTATTTGTTTGTACAATACTTTATAAAAAAAACATTTAAATATTGTAGCAATGCTTTTCAATAGAATGCTAATCAATTTATATTCATTGAAAATAATATAAATATTCTCATATATTAATTGGTTTTTATAGATTGACAAATTAGTTTTAAACTTAATCCAAAACATTAGAATAAAAAGAGTGAAACAAAAATTTAATTTCATTCTCTAAATTTATTATTATTATTATTATTATTGAGAATAAGTTTCATGAAAATTATTTATTAATTTTTAAAATTAATTTCTTTTATCTGTACTATACTTTCTTGGGGGAAAATGTTTGGTTTATTTTTTGGGTTTCTTATAAAATAATTTTACATTTTTATAAATTAAAAAAAAACAAAAAAAAAATCATTACTTTAAGAGGAATTTACTTATTTTTACTTCTTATTAATATTTTCTATTAATTTTTTTTATCAAAATGCTACCCTTAAAAATGTGCCACCTCAAGCAGACATTTGTTTTGCTAAGCCTAGAGCTAACACCTCATGTTGAGTGGAAGCATAAAACAATAGACATGGCTGATAAATCACCTACTTTTGAGAGTTATAAGGAAACGTTAGAATTAAAGTGTGAAGAGGGCGAATCAGGAAAATTTGTGTGGACACCAGATGAAGATACACCTGATATTGTTTACTATCAGGTATTTTTTTATATAAATTAAATACTTAATATGAATTTTTAATTTCTTCAATATATCATTTCAATTTATCAAAAAATTTTTATATTTTTACAATATACAATATACATAAAATATAAAATGATAATTTTGATTGAATTAATTTTAAAAAATAATTAAAAATTTAAAGAAAATATTTATTTGTTTATTAATTCCTCATACAAATTGGCATCATTTATTTTCAGTGTTTCACTCATCGAAATTTGGGTTGGAAAATCTTTGTAACGGATGGCGTTAATCAAATCAGGTGTATTGCTTCAGTCATTTTATTACTTCAGATTTTACTGCTGGTCATTTAGAATTATTTATTTATAATTTTTTTTATAATAATTCTATTGAGTTACTATGTCAAGAGCTTTATTAGTTCCTGGCTTCTGGAAATCAAATTCTTAAATTTACTGTTTTTATAAACATTGTTTTGCAAAAAGATTTTAATATTTATATGCTGGATGTAACTTTATAAGATTATAACTGTTATATATGTGAAACAGATTTTCAGTGCCAATATATTGTAGTTAATACTTTTATCTAATTTGTTTCTGTTTTGTAATTAATTATCAGTCGACAACTACAGATTATTTGTTTCGAAACTGAATATTTTTTTCAATGTAGTCTAAAGTCCAAAAGCTTTATAAATTTTTATATATATGCATATAAAAATTTGAAAAAAAAATTAAAAAATTGAAATATTCTTTTTAAAAGTGGCCGTATGTATGTTGTTAGTCATTCTACTTAACAGAAATCTATTAACAAATATTCTCAATTTAAAAAGCTTTATTTTTTCTAATTAAAATTAGTATATAAAATATGTACATTGAATTTTTCAATATTTTTTGCTGTTTAAACAAGAAAGTAATTTTCTGACTGTAAGTCGAAAGACATGCTACAATCATTAGTGGTTTCGCACCGTCTTAAAGATGTATGATACAGTTATAAATAAATTCATTTATATAAACAGGGGACCAATATGCATTGATTAAGTAAATACAAATATGCTAAAAATCTTATGACAAGAAAATGTCAATATGCAACAAATAGAAAATTCTTTTATTTGAATTTTATTTAGTGGAAAATATTTTCTGTGGTAGAAAGAATAAATGTGCAATATTGATAAGTATACATTGAAAAATTTGATGAAATAAATTTTTTTATTTGAAAAGCAATAATGTAATAATATGCAATTTTGCATATTAAAAAAAAATTATTTGTGTATATAAATATTATCTAAAGAAACAAGTTGTAAGTTTTTAATAAGAGTTATATATGTGATGTGATATGTGGGCCAAAATAACTGCATCATCTCATAAATTGTGACTTAATTTTGCTTTAATTCCTGTTTATATAAAACTCTAAATTATTTTAATGATGTTTCTTTCATGAAAAAAATGTAACTTAAGAAAGTTATCAATAAAAATCAAATGTTATTACCACATTTTTTGTATCTGTGATATTTTTCTTTATAACTATATGTTTAATCATACAATTTTCAAATTATTCGGTAAATTTCATGCCAATTTATGACATATTAAAAAATGGTGCAGTTATTTTGGCCACAGATATAAGAGCAACATGACAGTTAATGAAAAATCTCCGTCCACTATCTCTGCATTTTCATTCATACATTACATGTGTAAATATATCAAAAAAAAAAAAGAAAACAGCACTCACTTCTCCAACCAACTTCTGTAAATAAGCATATTGCTAGAATGCTTTTAAAGCATTATTATAGATTCATACCGCAACACGCGCTATAAAATCATGTAGTAGTATTTTTTTTTTTTGGTATCGAAAATTTCAGCCTTCGAACAAAAAAAAAAACATGAAGAGTTTTAGATAAAACAGAAGAATAAATGGATCATAAAATAGGAAGCTTGGTGGATATTCTTCAAACGAACTTTTCTTTTAAAGTTTTTTTTTTTTTATTTCCTCGACAACAAGAGTGGGATGCTTGTTACAGAACAACTTATCTAATGAACAAGAACTGGATTACCCGAGTCTGCCCCAGCGAATTTTGAGTAAATGCAGATGCACCGTTTTTCCGCTGCACCCAATGACATGCAAATTACGTTAGTATGCCAACCTGAATTCGCTCTAAGTTTATTTCTTCATTCGTGCACAGTGTTCCAACTGGTTTCTCTAATAATAGATTTGAAGTTTTTCTAGTTTGTTAGATATGTTATTTTTTTTTTTCTTTTTTTCTTTCTTTGTTTTACCTCATCGTGAATATTTTTAAGTGTATAAGAACTTTATATCCCTGTTGTAATTTTTATTGTGTGATGAGATCATTTGTACTTTATTGTGTGTTCTGTAATTAATAATAATAATAATAATAATAAAAAGATCGTTGTTACCGTTTCAGTGTTTGTGTATTATTCTATAGAATCGATTAAACTGCTTTAATGTTTTAAGTGTATAAGAACTTTATATCCCTGTTGTAATTTTTATTGTGTGATGAGATCATTTGTACTTTATTGTGTGTTCTGTAATTAATAATAATAATAATAAAAAGACCGTTGTTACCGTTTCAGTGTTTGTGTATTATTCTATAGAATCGATTAAACTGCTTTAATGGCGCGTAATTTTTCTCGTAAATTTAATATTAGCAACCAAACTACGCGCATCGTCTTATCGAATGCACCATTTGAGAATTAATCCTCGGTTGTGTTATGTCGGAATTTAAAATCAGTTCGGTGTATCCAGAAAAAAATATAAGAAAAAAATTAAACTGTTATTTTCGGTTTGGAAACATTCATCATTGGGAGAGGCCAAGAGCGGTTTGCGCTGTTGGGTAGATCCGCGCTCTCCAAGAGCTGTTTTGGTAGAAAATCCCCACCTTCGCAGCCGTAAACAGGACGACTTTAGCATTTGCTGGCGAATACATCTCTCATGTAAATTCGACGGAGATGATGGAAGACGTGACGTCACATAGCAAACGAGGAAAAATGACCAATGGGATCAAGGGACGTGACACGGGATTCTCGCCGGATATCTGGGCCACATTCCTTACATTTTCCCATGGGTTGAACGGCAATGCCATCTATCCGTCATAGTTTTCTAGGATGCGGGTTTAGTTTCTCTAATTTCCGCGAAGGTGGAGCTAAAATGCACATAAGTGAAGAGGATAGGAGGATGTTTGCCTAAGAGATGCACTTTTATCTATACCCCCCATTGAGTGATCTCAACCATCCAGGGACGATACTTACAGCTTAATACGCCTCGTTATCCCTTGACATCGTTATTCCGAGGGATGCATTCTTATTCTTCCTACGGGAACGCCCTGTTTTCCACTCCAAACATTCAAATGGCTTCCAGAAAAGCAAAAACATACCGATATTATTCCATCCATATTATTACACCCGAAAATAATTTTTGTTTTTTCCCCCCTTCACGTCGATAAATCGGTGAATAAACTTAGATTTATTCGGAGTGATATTAAACTTTCCGAAAATTCGGAAAGCGTTAAAAAAATAATTTTTATTTTTATTTTTATTTTTTTGAAGAAACTAAATTTGTAGTTCGAGCCTAATTCGAAATTCTGTAGACTAATCCAGAAAATTTGAAACTGTAAATTCGCCGATAACAATCGAGTTTCGACGTGAAGACGACAACACTCCACCCTTGCTCGATGAAAAGTCAGGTTTGTATCCACCCAATAATCAATCAATATTTCAAGTATTTTTCCATTTCTCTTTCTCATTTAAACTTGTTTCCTTTTAATATTTTATTCATCACCGGACTATATAATACTATCCTTTCGTGTTATAGAAATGTTACACTTTCTGTATACATACGCAAAGAAGTCTGTTACGTTTATATAAAAGAAAACAAACTTCCTTCCACGTGTCTACAGAAACTGTAATATTTATGTAAACATGTGCAAGGAGGTTTATCTTTCCATATACACATATATTGTGTATATATAAATGGGAAAACTTTCCTTGCACATGTTTATATAAGGGTATAAATATTTTGCTGCAATGTCTATCAATCTCCATAAGAATAATTTGCATTTCTTGCACGTGTAGAGATGTATACGACAATAAAAAAAAATTTCTGCACTTCATATATACAGGATATAAGGAAAAATTGCATGATATAAAAATGTTTACCCCTTAACATACAAGTGCAATAAATGTAAATTATCCTTATATAGATAGACACATGTTTTTATCATTCTATAATAGACATGTGCCAGGAAGTTTAGCTTTCCTTATATGTGTGTTATATGGGAAAACAAACTTTCCTTGCACATGTTTATATAAGGGTATAAATATTTTGCTGCAATGTCTATCAATCTCCATAAGAATAATTTGCATTTCTTGCACGTGTAGAGATGTATACGACAATAAAAAGAAATTTCTGCACTTCATATATACAGGATATAAGGAAAAATTGCATGATATAAAAATGTTTACCCCTTAACATACAAGTGCAATAAATGTAAATTATCCTATAGATAGACACAAGTTTTTATCATTCTATAATAGACATGTGCCAGGAAGTTTAGCTTTCCTTATATGTGTGTAGAGGAAAATATGTATAAGAGAAAAAATTTTTATCTGTGTATATGCAGGTGGAAGGAATACATATACTGTTATATGAGTAGACACATACCAGGAAGTTTTTTTATCTTTATATAGATGTGTACAAGAAAGTTTGTTTTTACGTATTTATACTGTGTATAAGGGAAAACAAACTTTGCTTATTAGATAAACAGTGGAATACCGATTATCTGGGGTTGTATTAACAGGGGTTAATTTGCAACCCGGAAGTGGCGTTTAATTAGCAATATTTTATCTTAGGTGCTATAGATGAAACCAGAAATTCTTTTATTTTTTATATCAGAAAATTGGAGAATCAAATTTAAAATTATAAAAAATTGTAATAATGCAAATAAACATATTTCTTGTTTCCTCTTTCAAAAAATAATAAAACATTTGAGTGTGCAATTCGTTTATTAAATGCATTTTGTTCGTAATTTCCGATTTTTCGAGTATTTTGTGCATTAACTAGAGAAATTTATTTCCCTACTATCCTGGTTAATCGAGATAATAGGGAAATTAATGCATTTACAATTATAAAGAATTTTGTTTCCCTTACATATAAGAGAAACTTTTCTTGTATGTGGTGTAAAGTAAGAGTTTCATATGCAAAGATGCTGATTTATATCTTCCTCATCTTTTAAAAGACATTTTCGTTCTCATTTTTAAACCGGCTCTCCAACTATTTTTATTATTATTTTTTCCCCCGATTCAAAAATCTACATTAAGGTATATGATAAAGCTAACCATTCGTTTCTCTTTCAATAACAAACATATGGAACAAAAATGTCCAGCAGTATTATTTGGCTCCCTCGTCACATTAAAATTCAGCAATTGCTCGTGCTCGACAATACATCACCCATGCTAATCAGCATGAAGTTACTAATGACATTGGAGATGACAAAAATTGACTGCAAAACTGATTGGAATATAAAACTGCTCGGGATATTAAGAACTGCCTCCTCCTCTCTCTCTCTCTCTCTCTCTCTCTCTCTCTTTTTTTATATGCTTCTTTAAGGCACGTAACGCATTTCTAAATTTGAATGACTGCGATCTCGTGACAGACCAATTACTGCATCTGTTTTGTGACATTTTTTTTTACGTCCTCCCTCTTGCCTGTTTTTTGTCGACTTTGTGTCTTTGACGGCATTACGATAAATATGGAAAAAAAGAAACGTTTCAGTCGTGACATCGAAATTGTTTACGAATGCCAGACTTTTTAATGTACATATTTAACAGTTTCATTTAATAATTATTTACTCGAATCGTCACCAAGAAGATAATTTAACTTCTGATGTCATTCTGTTAATCTTGCAAAGGAAAAAGAATGTGAAAATATATATATAACACTTCGTGGTGCGATGTTTTTAGACGTGTAGTCAATGGACCACGACTTGCAAAACTTCCTGTTGCCTTGTATATACTTGGTAACGAGTTTTAGACTTGGTACACTACGAATAATCGCCGCAAATTCTATCGGGAATTTCGAATTGTAACGGCGTAACAATGGATATCGAGGTCAATGAGACAACTTTACTCCCAAATAATTAGCATATTGCAAACTAAAATTAACATATGAATTATAAATTTATATAACAAACATCACGGGACTGATAGAAATCTATACTGATAAGAATGAAGCAAGACAAAACTTTAGTAGCGTGTTTGGCTTAACAGTATCGCCTAAACTTTAGATAAACGTAGTAACTTTAACAAGCCATACGATAGCTTTCCATGTAAGTAGGGATTATGATCTTTATAATGTATGGAAAACTAGGGATGTTTAGACTAAATGTCGTTGATAAAGGCTAGAAATCTGCCTAGAAAACGTTGCACAACGAAATTTCGAAAGTAAGCGGATTACCTCGATAAAAACAAAACTGATGTGGAAAGTTAATGAAGCATCTTTATAATGTCTTTCATCGGGATCAATTATAATCGAATGATAGAAAATAAATGCAGAAAGAATGCATGATGTTACTGTGTATACTTAGTGGATATAAACAATAGTTTCCGGTAAGGAGTAAGCAGTAAAGTTGGTAGCAGTCGGATGCATTATGAAAAGCAGAATAAGGCGAAGATGATGATTATTGCATGGAAAATCGAGAGAAGGAAAGTAAAAAAGAAAAAATTCTCGGACAAGGATAGAACGAAGCCGAGAAGTTACGGTGGATAATGTGTTAGTTGGAACGTGAGTCCAGCTAATTTCCTCTGCATGTCACGCCACTATTTGACGACACCTCTATCTCCTATCCCTCCCTCATCCTGCACACGTTTGACACGTGTGTAATTGGGTTGTCCTGGGCATGCCGAATGCGCGGCAAGTTCAGCTTCCCGTCGGCAGACACTTGGGAATTGGCGGAGAAATAATAACTTAGCTAGTATCGCCTAGTCCTCTCCCTCCCTCACTCTTCCCTGCTTGCTAAGCAATTTACCTTTCTAGTGGATCCAATTTTCAAAGCGAGAGTCTGACAGTAATTTGTTCTGTGTTTTAATCTCGTTTAGAGAAAGCTCATAAATAATTTAGCTCCCAGTTTCAACGCTCTCGCTCGCTTCGCCCGCTCTCTGCTTCTTCCTCCCCTCCCTCACCAACTAAATTTACTCGCTACATAGTCTGCAGCTCCGAAATCAACTCCATCTTCTTCTCCCCTTCAACCTTCCATCCCCGTACGACTTCAGTCCAAGCCCTTGTTCACCAATTATGCAACGGAGAAGGCCTTTTAAAACACGAGATGAATGCTGAAACGACTTAGATCTTTTTATATTATTTGTATTAACCAGTGACTGGAGACGACAGAGTATCAAAAAAATAAAAAAAAACGAAAAGAGATTGGGGTTGGTTTAAACTGTAATTGAGGTAGAATTTTTGTATCATTCGAAAACGGCCCCTTTCAACTTATAAAAATATTTTCTCCTCTCTCTCTCGACAATAATTCGCAAAAATCTACTTTTTTTCCCCTTTCTAAACACGAGATGCCAATTTTAGAAAGGTTTTTTTATTATTATTTAGGAGCCGGTTTATCGGAATTTCCGGAATACGAATCGTTTAACAGCTGATTTATCTTGGCATCTGATAATCCTCGAATTAGAATGCTTCGTTATAGCATAAAATGGCAAACCTTCCCTGGCGATTAAAAGGACGAAAATCGGATAAGAGATTCGATTATCCGGCGGTTGTGTTTTTCATAATTTTTTCACAAAATATAATCAAAAATCCTGACGGAAATATTTGGTTTTTACAACAATGCGGAGCCGCTTATCTCTCTCTCTCTCTCCAAATAGAAAGCTTTCGCATCAGTCAATATAAAAGAGGAGGGATATATTTGTGTCAAAACAATTTGCTAGAAAATCCGTCAAATATATTTCGTTATCCGGTTGAAATTTTTTTCTTTTTGCCTTAACTTTTTTACAACTCCTTTTTTTTTTATATATTTTTAATAAAGAAAGGCCACTTACTGATTACCACAATTCGTTTAATCTCCGCCACACCAAAATGATACATCTCTAGCCATTTTTTTTTTTTTTTTTCTTTTTTTTTTTTTTTTTTTTTTTTTTTTTTTTTTTTTTTTTTTTTTTCCTTCAGTACAGAAAACCGGGAAAAATCTCTAAGTGTTTAACGACAAATTTGCGGATCGACATAAAAAAAATATAACCACATTAAACAAAAACCAACAACGGAATAAACTGTAAAGTGGTATTTTGTGGATTGTACACCGAATTCTGCAAAACCCCGAATGATCTTCAGAAGCAGGGACCAGATCCAATTACCTTTAAGTCCCTCGATCCGGGGTAGGATAAAGATGTTAGTTCTATTAGGTCTATTTTGTGCCCGATGACCTCAGTCGGGTGCCGAGAGGGCAAACTGTTTATGGAGGCGGGAGATGAACAGTCAATAGAGAACGCCTAATCTAATCGGACATGCCTGCAACTGGCATAGATCCTCGCCGAAATATCTGTTCCAGTAAAATGATTTCTCTACTAAGATTTAATAAATCATTCTCTTCCACTTATTAAAACTCTCTTTCTTCTTTTAATGGCATTTAATATACGCTACAATGGCCGAAGTTTCTCTATAATTACGTATAACCGTGCCAAGTTTTAAACAGTTTTAAAAACGTTATAAATTCGTTTGGAAAATTATTATAACAATGAAACAGTTTACAAATGGATGAATTGATAAATCGTAGTAAAACGTTAAAATGTTCTCCAGTTAAACCACCAGTTTGCAGAGAATCAAGCTCGTTGTAACCAGTTTTAAAAAGTTCTTTAGTTAACCCACTAGTTTCCAGAGAATCAAGAACCATGTTTTTTACAGGAAGGTTGTAACCAATTTTATAAAGTCCTTAAATTAAACTGCAAGATTCAAGATTCACGCTGGTTTTGCTGCAGGTTGGCCAGTTTTAAAAAAGTCCATAAGTTAAATCGCCAGTTTAGAGAGAATCAAGATCCATTCTGGCTTTGCAATCAGGTTGTAACCAGTTTTATAAAGTCCTTAAGTTAAACTGCCATTTTTGCAAACATTCAAGATCCACGCTGGCTTTGCAAACAGGTTGTAAGCAGTTTTATAAAGTCCTTAAATTAAACTGCTAGTTTGCAAAGAACCAAGATCCACGCTGGTTTTGAGAACATGTTGTAACCAGTTTTAAAAAGTTCTTTAGTTAACCCACTAGTTTTCAGAGAATCAAGACTCACCCTGGCTTTGTAAACAGGTTGTAACCAGTTTTAAAACTAGAGATCTAATTTGGTATAAAACAATATAATCGCCATCATTATCCTGTTATTCCTGATTAAACAACAATCAGTGAATCCTGTTTACAAGTATCGACTAGACTTGTATTAATTTACAAACTTCCAGTTTAGTTCCAACGACCGTCTTAATTTAAAAGTTTTATTTTCTTGGGAATTAAATATTAAATAACCGAAACGGTTTAAGTAACCGGTGTTAACGTACAAAAGTCGTTAATCGCGTAAAAATATCCAAAACGATGTTTACAAAAGCGTAAAAACGAAAATAAAAATTAAAAAAAAACAAAGAGAGGAGCAGCAAACAATAGGATAGTTCGGGAAGAAGTTTTATTCCTGTGATACCTCGAAGTGCCACAAATCAAATTATGTCGGTTTGGTCATTGGAAGTATCTGCTGCGAAGCATTTAATTACCGAATTTTACTGCTTAAAATAAAAGTTTGAATCGAATACATCCTGACGCCATTTTTCCCCAATCGGCTATTAGGTGACAGAAGTAGATAACTGTGTATATAAGAGCATTCACCACTCAGCCTCCTCGGTGGTCTTCAAAATGATATAGATACAGAGTGGCGAACGTCGTTTATAGAAGTATATATATTATTAAAGGTCGCTGTATACTTAAGGCGAAGTGATGCTAACAAGAAATTATGTGATCGATGTTAATAAGGCCAGCACAGAAGAGAGAACACAAAGTCCGCGCAAAGCCGGCTCACAGTTGACATTAACTATCTCCAGAGATTTTAAATAGGTCCACAAGGTGAACATTTATCCATCGACACAAAGTGAGGAGTAAGATCTACTCTAATGTAATGACGTTATTAAAATTGTGTAAATTTTAATGGGACAATTTACTCTCACTCTGCTGCACTCCGCTTGACAGCTCGACTTTGCTCCATTTTGCTACTGTTTATTTGCGAAAAGTAACGAAAGATCGTAATATTGCAAAAAAAAATAATAACTTTTATATCTCTTTCCAAGATAGAAATCGCGTTTAAATATTTTAAAGAATAATGCCGGACATTGATGGATGTTCGTTACTCAATACGGGAAATTTGTCATGTGCACTGAAACAAATGTAACTCCTAGATTTGTCCTATATGACATGTAGAGAAACCAATGGTTTCGATGCCAAACCAACAGAGATTGATTGACCTATAACAAAATCGTCAAAACGCAGAAAACTTATGCTCCTTATTTCTCATCTTCCTTTCTTTCAGATGGAATTATGAAACATCTGACATGCGATTTTCTTTGGCTTGAAACAAGGTTGGAAAGATGGATGGACGGATTTCACCCTATTCACTTTGTCTAGTTGCAGAAGGTGATAGACTTCCTCTCCCTGCTGAATATTTCAACATCGTTTCCTGGTCAGTCTTGATGTTGGAGAAAATCTGATAAAAAAAAAAAAATGTGAAAAATGTTACACTTAATAAACAGTTTCGAATTTCCTTTTTTTTTAATTTACTTAATTTAATAGAGGGGAAACTTTTTTATACATTATTTGCCAGAAGGAAACGTATAAATATATATATATTTATTTAATAGGTAAAGTTCATTTTAGTTTCTTTTTTTTTTTGTAAAAAACTCGATTTAGCGAGAAAGATTCCGATATTAAACTCGGATACGGTTTTGCGAGGATTTTTATCCTGTAGTTCGCAAAATTAGCGAGAGATGGCGCGGCGCGAAACGTTTTCGAGAATTTTTTCTCCTCTGAAAAATCGCTTTTAAAATCGTTTCGTTGACGCGACTTAAGTTTCGTAAACGTTTAAAAATAAAGTTTGCTCCTCTTTTACCTTTCCGAGACGCTTAAATTTTTGTTTATATCCTAAACAAAGTAAAATGCTTTTTTCTGGGCCTTACACCACTCTGCCGATCGTTAACGTTCGATCTTTTTTATCCGAGTGAAGAACTGTTTGGTGCTCTTCCCAATTATCTGATTGATAGAAAATCAATGAGTCCCTTCGGATACGAACCGCTATTCGTTTTTACATGGTCCAAAGTTTGTTGGTTTGGCTCTTGGGTATTCGAATGTACTTCGTTACTTCTTTCCCAACTGATTTCCACTGATTTTCACACACTTTTACTTGTTGGTCTGCAGAGATCGCTTCCATGATCTATTTACTTCTAATCAATAATATATATACTTTATATATATATATATATATACAGAAAAAATACCGGTAACTTTCAACCGAACTTTTTTACTTCCTACCAAAATAATAATAAAAAAAGAATATGAAACATGCTTAATGTTTCCTCCGTATCGCTTTTAATGTACAGTTCAACAGGAAAATAAATTCGCGTGATAAATTCTCTTCCGCGAAACATCTCATTAAAAATAGAAACTGAACTCATTAAAGTGACTATCATTAATCAGAATACTTTTAATAATAATAAAATTAAAATTAGAGCGTTTATTAATTTATTATTTAATTGATATAATGTTTGCTCGACTCGATCAGCTAGCTAGACAGAAGATTATAACAAAAATTCTACGATGAGAGTAATCGAACAATTAATAAGTGCGATGTTTGCGTTAATCGAACGATTGTTAGAAGCAACAACAGTAACGGAATAATTTATAAACGAAATTGTTAGAAACAACAAGTGAATTAATTGATAAGTACAATTCTAGGTAAACAGTAATCGATTAATTAATTGAAGTAAGTTAATCGTTAGTTTAAAATGTCAGAAACGGAATCGATTAGTTAATAGTGTTCGAAATGGTACTTTTAATTTCAATTTTCAATTAAAAGTGATAGAAACTGTGCTTACCGACTAATCGATTAATATTTCGAGCATTTTTAATTCAATTAACTCTATTGGTTTTGAAGATTTTAAATCTATCAACTACTCGATTATTATATAGGAAACAACAAACGAGTAAATAACTATATAAATGTTAGAAATAATCTTGAATTAATAAGTGTACAGTATACAGTATATAAATGCTAGAAACAGTAAATGAATTAATTATTGCAATGTAAAAAACGATAATCGATTTGTTGGTAAATACTGTTTTATGAATGAGAAATAAGCTAATTGTTAATAACAATGCTAGAAGCTGTGATCAAGTAATTGATAAATGCAATATTTGGAACAAAATTAAAAAATTAATTGATAAGTACAATTCTAGAAATAATAATCGAGTAATTGATAAGTACCATGCTAGAAATAGTAATCAATAATTGATAAGTACAATGTCGGAAGCAGTAATCGAGTAATTAATAAGTACAATGATTGAAACAATTATCGAGTATTTGGAAAATAATTAGAAAAAATAAAATAGTTTGTAAACATAACGAAAGAAATGTAATCGAGCAATTAGTAAGTATAATATTAAGAACAGTTAATCAATTAATTAGTAAGTATAATGCTAGAAACGGTAATCGAATATAACGTAAGTACTGTATAATATTCGTAACAATAATCGAGTATATGATAAGTATAATATTCGAAACGGTAAAGCAAGTAGTAATTACAATAATAAGACAATAATCGAATAGTTGGTACATACAATATAGTATTAAAAAACAATAAATAATTAAGTAAAATATTATGGAAAATAAATAATTAATTAGTAAATGAAATGCTAGAAATAATAATCGAATAGTCGGTAGATAAAGCGTTAGAAACAATATTTGTGTAACTTTTAAGTGCAATGTTAGGAAAACGTTATTTATTTAATCGCAAATCTATTTATTGCCGTATAGTAGAAAGACCTTTAATAGAGAGTTAAATAGAAGTGTCGAATAATAACGTTAATGTTGGATAGTTTTGTACCAAACGGAAGTTAATCCGTAAACAGTTCCCGTTGTAGAAATAAGTGATGATTATTCTGGGTGTTGGCTTAGTTACGCCCCTTCATTTCCAGAAACGTTGTCGACTCTCTACCACATTAGACCAAACAACTGTTTTTCAAGACCCCAACGGTGACATTTCCTCCGTAATTGTCGCTTTAACGTTGATAATACTGTTACTATTAACGCATTTAACAAAAGCCACCACGATCTATATATATATATATATACTGTATATTTTTTTAACCGGCTTCTCGGTAATCTCTCTTTGTTCCGACTACTCGATCGTAACTGAAAGTATATCTATATACTTAGACGTACATTATCGGCCTGTAATACAGCACTTTTAGTAATTACGATAATAAGTTTGGAAGAAACCGACTCTGTCGATACGCCTACAAACTTGCAAGTTTTTTTAACTTTTTGTTTAAAAGAAAGACGGAGGTTTAAAAAAAAATTAAACGAAAAAATAAACCCTGTAGTATTCATTATAAGGACGGAATAATATAAATAATTAAATAAAGCTGATTAGTATTTCTATAGATGAATGAATAGGTTGGGTCGGAGTTTATTGTATAAAAGTAGCGAACAAAGCGCGAAGGTCTGGGATATCAGTCGATTCGTCAAAGCTGTACTATTTGATTTTCTGATTATGTTATTCAGTTCAAGTTTTAGCCCCGGGTCAATCGACAATGTATCGTACCAACTGGATGAAAACATGTCCAAATGTCTTTTTTTTTTCTTCCTTTCTTCTTTTTTTTTTTTTTTTTTTTTTTTTTTTTTTTTTTTTTTTTTTTTTTTTTTTTTTTTTCGTTTTTTTTTTTTTTTTTTTTAACTTTCCTGGCGTGATGTCTTGTACCGTCAGAACAACACACGGATGTTTAACAATTATGTTCTCTCCCCACTCCCGTTAATATTCATGAATATCTATTGGTTTTCTGTTCTCTAACTTATTTAGTGTACTTGTGCCCCTGGCTGAAGAGTGCTCCAGGGATATAGAATGCGGTTGGCGGTTTACTTAAGTCGATCGGTCGCCATTTTGGTTTCTTCTGAGACTCTCGCCAACCTCCTGGTTAAATCGTAAAATAAATCCGACTGTTAATATGTAAATATTCAGAAACGTATGAATATATGTAACTAGAAAAATTGTAAGTTCTGATATTATTATTATTTTTTTTCTTTGTCTCTATTTATTTTATATAAAAGTTTAAAAATTTGCCTTTCAATAGATAAATCCCAAGTTTGTCTCAGTTCGCGTATAACGTGGAACGATGTTAAAATAATGCGAATTTTTAACAAATTTATAACTCGTAATGCATTTTCACACTCGAAGAAAAGTTTAGAAATGTCGTTTCTGCCATTTTTTTTATGTAAACAGTTAAACTAATTTTAATTTCATAGGCGCGAACCGCGTATATATAACATTGCGAAAATATATTTGTATACGGAAGAAAAAAAAAAAGGAAACAAAAGTTAAGTCCGTTTGGACTATTCTACTTCACTTCACAGATTTAATTTAATCCGTTTTCGGACCGAAACTGAAGAAGATGATAAAATTTTGGTAAGAAAAGTTTAATTAGGAAGGCAGAATCCTCGGAACAAAACACTTTAAGCCCGAGCATCCTTAGAGGAATATTCTTAAGCTTGATAGATTCGACCGATCAAAACGTTCTTAGACAAGAAGAAAAACAAGATCGTGTAAGCCCGCATTTTAGACAAAGAGGAGCAAGAAGCGAGACAAGGATTTTTCCAAGTTGCAAAGCCCCCCTCTCCGTTTGATAAGATAGCATATGCCATCATAGAGCGGAAAGAGGCGATTCTCTCGAGGTCTGGCACATAAATTTTAAAACTTTAAACCGTTGCTAGAAATAATTACATTTTCGGACAGAATAATCTCGAAGACATGTCCTAAATTAACGACATTTCAGCCTCGGGCCTATCTGTCGCCAACCGGACATGGGGGATTAGGAACACGATGTGACCCTCTCAGTCTCCATCCAGTCATTTCGACGCTATCACCACCAGTCGACTGCGCGTTTTTATTTCCCTCTGAAGTGTTGTAAGAGGAAGTGAGAGAGAATGCACTGTCATCCACATAATGGCCAGTAATTCTTTCCAATTCTGGGTAATTCCCCCCGTACGCCTAGAAGCCAGCATTTCGAAAATTCCCCAAACCTATACAACCGGGACCCATTACCGAAGATAATTCATTTCCGTCGTAAGACATGACACCTTGTTAATTGGGAATCATCTACCAAATGAGTTGTTTATGCTTTCGGGGATTCCGTCGTCTTGCCTCGGGATCGTCCCGAGCATTATGACGTTCCGTTATTTTTCCTGGAGCGTAGAAGTGCGAACCGAATGCTCTTTCTGCACCGGAAACCCCTTTTTGACGTCTCGTCCCTTTGACAGC
Organism: Olivierus martensii; assembly: GCA_000484575.1. Taxonomy (NCBI): domain Eukaryota; kingdom Metazoa; phylum Arthropoda; class Arachnida; order Scorpiones; family Buthidae; genus Olivierus; species Olivierus martensii. The sequence continues at coordinate 120,450 of AYEL01078687.1, forward strand.
AGCGAATGAGATGTCAAGAAGTGGAATTTGTCAAAGTAATAAGGCAGAACCCGCCTGATAGACTTCTCTCCTCTCTCTCGCTCTCTTTTTTTTATTAATCTTTCTTTTCTTGGCAGATAAAAAAAAAATTTTAATGCCGACTTTGATTTATTCCCAGATTGGTCGTAAGAAGAACTGTTTGCCGCTGCTTCTTGCCCATCTCACCTTATTTGTCTCCGAGTTTGATGAAGAAAGATCATTTCTTAATCTAATTGTGCAAGAAAATTTTCCGTTCTGACTTAACAAATTCCTTGCTCACCTGTAAAAAGTTCTTACGAAGCTAGTAACCTTTCTCTAGTGTTTTCTTCAATTTATACACTTTTAAAACGTTGGCATCAACTTCTTAAGAGAATTTATTAAAGAAAAAAATATATATATATCAACTGCAGGCAAACATTTGAGAGTTTACACGTGAAAACTCAAAACAAACTCCATTGTTAGAAATTGTTTTTTCTTCGCTCCTCCGCTTAATAGATTTTCGATGACAGAAAAAAAAAATACCCCCAACCGGACAAGGAAAAAATAAACAATTTTTAACGAACTGTAAAATTGGCACCGTTCTCTATCGGTATTGTTTACATCGACATCCCAAACACCTAGTTATAATAGTAAACAGCTTAAAACCGTGTCAGAATCTACCTTTCTCTTGCGCAAACCATCGATATCTACCTGCCATCTTTCAACCATAAAAAAATGAACCTACTGGACTTTTTCTATAATCCAATATTCTACCAGAAAATGCAGATACCATAACATTAAGCAGTGCCAATATATCACAGGTAAGTTCTGTAGATTTAACTTTATGTTTTAAATATGTAGGCCTACGTAAAGGACGGAAACCCAAAGGAATTTTAAAGAAGACTAGGATCCACCACATTTCCTTAAAAGTAAAACCAGTAATAAAGATTTTAAATTAAATTATACAAAAGTTTTCTGTTCATTTATACACGTAGAAACTTAACAGGACGAAAAATAAGACAAAATTAATATTTGTCATCGGAATTAAATTATTATTATTATTTTTTTTTTTTCGACAGTAAAATCTTTGACAATACGAATATATTCTGCGAATATATTTTTCTTGTTTTCGTCCAGGATGATCGAAACTCGGCTCCACGCCAGGGATGGTTAAGTTTTGAGATAATTTTTGGAGACAACAACGTGGCTGACATCAATATTCAGTCTGGGGAATACGAAATGAACTATACAAACACATATATAAATTTAGAAGGAGCGGGGTACCAGTTTAATAACTTTCCATAAGTTGATTTAACTGCTGCAGAGCGATACGATGAATCAATCATCATTCAAATTACTTCAACCATCTTCCAATTGACTGATAATAAATTGACAGCAAAATCCAATTTACCAAAAATCCGTTGCGAAATTTTTTTTTTTTTTATTTTTCAATATAAATTCCCGTTTTCTAAACCGAGATTTGTCTTCGCTAATTGTGAAATTTGTTTTATAAACATTAAAAGTTTGCTTCTCTTCTGCCAGATTTACAAAAGAAGAGAAGAATAAAGAGCGAGCGATTACGATAATATTTTCTCTTGTTTACTCTCAGATAACATCTCTCTTTATAGAAAACACGGATGCTCAGAGGCAGATAAAGATCTGAAGACCTACCATACAAAAGCTGGACCGCGTGAGACGATTAAAAAAATCTAAAAATCGATTAATCCGAATATTAATGACGTAAGAGCCGATTTAAAAGCGTTATTTGTCGAAATACAAATCATTATCGGGAATTATGATAATGAATAAAGTGAGCTTAATGACTCGAGACTTTAAAGTGGCAAAACATATCAAGTGACGTCAGGGCATATCAGCTCTGTCGAGTCGATCTCTGAGATCACGTTTAGGAGAAGAAATATTTACGACGTTTGGGAGAAAAAGAATACACGTGCTCGTAATATTTCAGCGGTTGGTTTAACTTTCTGCTATCTTCTAGCCGTATGACACCTACTGCTACTTTCCGCAACTAATGTGCTATTTTTGGAGAACTTTAGCAAGTTTTGTCACCGGAGTAACTTTGGTAGCTTCTGTATAGGTAGATAGTAAGCAATCGTAACTCATAGAATGCATCGTACACTCGTTTTATTTATGAATATTATCGTGACTCCCTTCGGACCGGTAGAGAGAAAATTTTAATTTGAACACCGATCGCTTGGACCCAAAACACTGTAATGAAGCGAATTTATACGCTAATCAAAGTTTAAATGGAGCGGGAAGCATTGTTAATCTTGCCCCTAGGACTGTTACGTCATTTTCACTTAATGCGCCAAAGGGACAGTGCAAAAAACAATTGTAGAAAGTGTGGCATCGTCTCTGTCGCCTTTGACCATTCATAAACGTTCTCGTGGTGTAAAAAGTGACTCTTGGCGAGATGTTCTGAACTTAGTGCATTCCTGTTATTAAAGAGGAATGCACGCTCAGTTTGAACTTTTGCATTCCTCTTTTTTCTTTCCTTTCTGCTGATAGTCTAGGATTCCAAGCGGTCTTTCTCATTTGTGAAGTGGAAGAGGCAGAACGTCATTTGAATGAAGGGCTGCTATCTACATATCATGCAAGATATTCTAAACAGAGAAAGAGAGAGAGGATGAATTCTTGAAAGGAGAAAAGATATCAATATCTGAAGAAATCCATATGAAATACGAAGACAGTCCCCGGTCCCTCATCGCCTCAATAGAAGACTTTTGTTAGGAGACCTAGTGAATGACAGGACGAGAACCGAGGCTTATGTTGTTGGTATAGGACTGATAGCCGATCTTCATATTTCACAGCTTCGGGTTGTGGTCCGACAGAACAGCTCTGTGCCAGCTTGAGGCGACAGTACATCTCATTTCGCTGGCAAATCCCGGCAAGATGTGACTGACTAATGTCACATCTACCATGAAATAGCCTATTTCGCGACAGACAGAGGTTGGGGAGAGAGTCACGGGGTCGAAACCAAGACGACGAACAAACCGATTCTCCTATCCCCCAAAGTAGCAGCCAACGAGAACGCACTCATTCCTGGGGATGGGAATGAACTGATGCAGCTCTGCGGCCTTTCCTAGTTGTCTGTATTCCTTCTACCCCGTATATCTCCTTCCCTTGCCAACTGGAAAGCGAGTTTCTAGTCAAATCTGCTATGTGACGTGTATCCCCACCTTCTTTTTCCTTCCTCCCTCCCTCCCAACAGACAGCCATTTTAATAGAAAACTTTTTCCTCTCCTTTCTTTTTTTTTTCAATTTTTGCTCTTGCTTTCCGGGAGAAACTTTCTTCCCTGGCGCGATTAAGTGGGGGATGGCAAGCGATTGGAGGTCCTTCCTTCTTTCCCCCTGCCGTGCAAAGTTCTTAGATATGACTCCCATCGCGTCTCGAAGTACTTCTATTCGTCTTCTGCCTTCAACTTGTCCAATCTTCTTCTCCTGTTAGCAAGTTTCGACTTGGGTCACGGAGGGGACTCTCCTTTATTTGGTCCAACTTTCAACGTGGGATGAAAGTCAAAAGAGGATTGGAAATTGTATCAAAAGAGAAAAACGGAATGAAAAATTTCCTCTGCTCCAGTCCTAACAATTCCAATTTACCTCTAGGATGTTTCTAAAATAAAAGAAAATCCACTAGATAAAAAGAAATAAAATGAAATATGAATAGATCAAATATTCTCTTATAAATCTTTTTTTTTTTTTTCTT